>WOGR01011767.1:0-10439 GCA_015342045.1 Leptinotarsa lineolata | reverse complement strand
GGTCACCTGTTGATCTTTGTTTCCGAAAGCCATATTGATGGTCGCTCAAGATGTTGAAGCCTTCCAAATATTTAAGGATATGGTGGTTTACGACTTTTTCCATGATTTTTGATATCACTGAAAGCCTTATCCTCTTTTAAAAAGACTATTGATCTTTGTTTCCGAAAGCCATATTGGTTATCGCTTATGGCCGTCTGCATCATTTTTCTGACAGCAAAACGACTGGTCTATAGTTATTTGCCTTCTTTGGGAATAATGTTATTCTATTTGTTTGAAAATGTCCTTGTTTGACCAAACTGCCATAACGTTAGTGCTATAAATACATAGGAAGTTAAATTCCCCAATTTTCATGATGAACTCGTACCACATAGTAACGACTACATCTATCAATTTATTTCAATTTCTTATTGAACTAATTTTGCATATATTCAAAATGTTGAGGAATTTTCCAGAAACCATTGATACGTATTTATTTATTCAGATCTTTTATATTGGAAATCTGTACAAAATAAGTACAAATATAAGTTGCTTATATTTCAGAAAGTTCTGTTGGTGAATTCCATCGATATTCAGTGGAAACTTCCCCCATAAAATCCGTATACTCCTAGAGGCACAAATAATGCATCGATCCATTGTATCTTCAATCCAATCCTTTTATATCGAACAGATAACGAAAATCGTATATGCTATTGTTTACTTGAGGCTAAAACAAACATTCACTGTTGAATCTGTATGTTACCTCGGGTTACTTCAAATACTGCGAAGAGGGGAACACAACCCTATTTGTTTTGATAAAATTGAAGAAACCTTTCAAACATTCACGTTCGTGTTCTGAGATAATTTTAAGATGAGTTCGTGTCAGCTAATGATTGCCTGCATATTGATATTTCTACAGCTTTCGAAGTTTCAAGGTTTTTCTAATAGTCGAAGTGATTTTAACCAGAAGTAATTACTGAGTTGAAAATATATTTCTTCATTCTATAATTAGTAACTGACATGTTATTCAGTCAGTTGAGTCAGATAAAGATATTGTTTACTTGTCGAGTAGTTCAGGTCAGGGTGTAACAATTTAAGACGGAACATAAGAAGAACAAATCAATTCAGAAGTGAAGTTTTTCAAATTATTTTATGCTACTTTCAATACATCACATTCATTAATTCAATATAATAGTTGCACTGTTTGATACAGAAAAATCCCCAAAATGTTCAGAAGACTTTTGTGATGTCCATTTCTTTTCTTAAAATCACGGTAGAGTTATAAATTTTTTGCAATTGAATATAGACAAATGTCATGAATATAGTTTTTTCCGAAACAAAAATCTTGTGAATAGTCCATATAAAATCGAGTAATCGGAACCGATAACAACAGATACAATCAAAGATTTAGAAATCACTCTTAAGCCAAATATGTCATTGAAACCTCATATCACAAATGTTACCTACTTCTAGAGCATTAGAAATATAAGGTGTCACTCTTAGATCTGCAGGGTACTTAATTATCTCTCTTGTTCAATTGGTAGATCAATAATCGAATGAACTCCACAATTTGGTGCCCTTCATATAATGTGGATATTGATACAAGTTTTCAAAGTATACTCTGCTTATAAACTAGCATGTCATATTGGCGAATATAACCATAAAATTATATTGAACATTCTCAACTTGAATACTCTGGCTCACAGAATATTAGAATCTTACACCAATTCACAAAATAATCAATGATAGCATTGATTCCCAGCAACTTATAACTTCGAATGTGAAACCAACGAGAACAAGAAATATAGATATCTTCAAAGTAATGAATAAGTCTATTGGTAGAATTTTGAGACTTGCAAACACTCACAATGTGGATTCAGAACCTTTTAATTCTTCTATGGAATCATTTTAAAATACTGTGAAAAAATTGTAATTGATTGGCTTATTTTTGCCTTTCTTTTTTAATTTTCATCCTTACATCTAACTGACAGTTATAGTTATGTGTGAATTTGTTGATCATTTAGTAAAAATAGGCAATGCCGTAAATAAATGAATGAACGAATATCTGGAGAATTCTAAATTTTGAAGTTGAAAACAGTGAAAATGTGCAGAAATTAACGAATCGCACAAAATTCAAATTGGGAGAATTTTCATTGGTTTATTTGATTTCTGTTGGGAGAGGTTTTTCTACCAGAGTTATTATTGTTTGTTGAAGATTAATTTCCATTGTATTCACACATATTTGAAAACAAATCTAGTTGAATTATCATCAGAGACACACTGGTTTGATCCTGGTTTGATACCAGAGTTAAAGTTTTTGTTTAAATTATTTTCAAACAAAGGAAATGGCCAATGATGTTTCGATGAAAAAAAACAACCACTGGAAAAAGTAGAAAGTTTCAATTTTCAGAAGTCTTGTGTTTTTGATAATTTTTCTTCTGAGCAATGACAGATAATCATTTTATACCAACTTCGAATTCCCGATTACCATATCAAAATGCCCGTTTTTCAAAAGAGTATGCAAAATTTCGCATCTATGAATACTCTATAGAAAAACTGATGAAATGGAAACTATTAAACTGAGAATTTCCTTCAAACCAATAAAATGATTGTTAAAACAGTGTTTCACCACTATAAAACGCTCAATAATAATGATTTAACTCACAAATACAATGAACAGATTCAAGAGACCGAAATTGAAAACGAATGGCCACCCCTTCACTGATTGACATAAACATAACCCAACAAAAATAGGGCAAAAAATTTTCAATTCAAACTCCACCTTGAAAACCAATAAATTATATATGATACCAGTAAATTGCCCTGGCTCCTCATGGGTGTAATGCTGATACCAAATATAAATTCACTCACCAGAAAATTGTTAAGGGCATGATGAAAAGATAATTTCGTGTTATGGACGCGTCTTTTTCCCCCGCCGCTGGTGCCCCAGTTGAAATATTTAAACATTCTTCCTTATTGCACATCTACAATATGAAACGAAACTACATACAAAATTTTAGCCTCCGAAAATATAACGGTATGGAGAAACAGTAATAAAAAGTAACTTTAAATTCATTGTCAGACTTTCACGAATTCGTGTACTTAAAATGGTGGACCTGAACTTTCTAGAACAATACAAAATTTGATCTCACCAACAACATTCAAGAAAGAATGTAAAAACAATTCAAAATTACCTGAATTTGGTATTATGGTTGATCGATAGTATTTCATTTCAGGTTCATTTTTACGATCGAATATTTTTCAACAAATATCACAGCGACTTCTGTTCGATGACAACGTATCATGGAGTTTACCACGAGAAAAAATATTTAATCCACCACCACTACTGATCTTCAACCCTTATAAAAATAAGGTATAACGATACCAGTAGATCTGAAATAAGCACGTAGTTTGTATTTTGATTGTTTGCACAATGAGTTTGCTTCAGTCAAACACGCATAGAGTTCGAAAGAAAATAGAAAATCACATTTCTCAAAATTAGCTAATACAGAGTAGCGACATACATGTTATGAGACGCTGTCCTTTTCGTCTAACTTACACTACATTTTTAGGTATGAATTGAGTTTTCCCTTATCCTTATGATTATAGAAAAAAATATATTCGAATTGTAATATAATAGGGCAATTCTCAAGTCGTCTATATCAATCAACTCCATGTGTTATTTCGATATATCTAAATTAAGGATCGAGTTTCTAAATAAATTTTGCAGGAGATTGAAAGCAACTAATTGAACAGCTCTTATCTATTTGAAAAAAATTATTGCGTTGCATAAGGTTCAAAAATACTCTGTACACGGCTCTCAGAAAAATATTTTTTTACACGGAAACAACTGCAGGGCATGGACAGGACATGGACAGGACACGACAGGACATGTACAGGACATGGACAGGATATGGACAGGACATAGACAGGACATGGACAGGACAGGACATAAACAGGATCTGGACAAGACATGGACAGGACAGGACATAAACAGACCATGGACAGGACATGGACAGGACATGGACAAGACATGGACAGGACATGGACGGGACATGGACAAGACATGGATGGGACATGGGCAGGACATGGACAGGACGTGGACAGGACATAGACAGGACATGGACAGGACATGGACAGGACATGGACAGGACATGGACAGGACGTGGACAGGACATAGACAAGACATGGACAGGACATGGACAGGACAAGGACAGGACATGGACAGGACATGGGCAGAACATAGACAGGACATGGACAGGACATGGACAGGACATGGACAGGACATCGACAGGAAATGCCATGGACAGAACATGGGCAGGGTATTGACATGAACAGGACATGGAGCGGAAATAGACGAAAATGAAGAAGACATTAATAAGACTGGACATGGACACAGGCAGCACATTGATATGGAGAGGACATGGATAGACATGGGCAGAACATTAACAGCACGTGGAAATGGACAGGACATGGAGAGGAAATGGACAGAAAATGAAGAAAACATGAATGAGACTGGACATGGACATAGGGAGGACTTTGTTATGGAGAGGACAGGGAAAGACATGGACAGAACGTAAACAGCACGTGGACATGGACAGGACATGTATAGGACAGAACATGGACTGGACATGGACAGGGCATGAACAGGATACGGACACGACATGATCAGGACACTTAGACAGGACGAAGACAGGACATAATCAGGACGCATGACACGACAAGAGAATGTGCAAAACATAAAAGTTTCAGTATTTCCTACAATTCAGGTGGCTGTACAGTGTTCCACTGGTAGTATTAGAGATTCATGATACTAAAACAATTCAGATAGTCGGTGCTCTTCTCATTCAAACTAGAATATATATCCTAAGAAGTTTTCAAAAATCAATTGTATATAAAGTGGAAAGCAGTGCTGTCACCCTCTTTGACATCATTTGCTGAGGTTAAATTCCTAAAGCTCTGAAAATAAATCAGTTCCTGTCCCAAATAACCAACAATACCAAGTCCAAAGAGATCGGAAACAGCAGCGTAATCGAAAATTTCAATTGTTCTCTAATTGATTAGTGGCAGAGAACCATGTTAAAACTCCACCTGCCTCCGTATATCCTGCAACAGACGTCTGAGGGAATAAAACAATTAATTACCAGCACAACAAAACGGAGAATCAGGCGAAGAACAATGCCGGGACAATTCATGACTGAGTCCTGATGGGATTCAACTCGTCCGGATGTAGTCTCTGCGGAGTCTATAACTCGTTTTTGCCACATCCTATCGCGTGAAGCTTTATCCTGTAATTAGTGAAATGAAACACCCATCGAACGAAAAGGAAGGTTTTTATCGAAAAAGGGGAATTAGAAAAGTTTTTAATAGGTCCGTAGGAAAGTTTGTCGAAATGACTTTTGCGAGTGGAGGTGTCTGTCCTATTTGAGGGTTATTCGGACTGGTTCGAGGCTTTTCATTACGAGTTGAGGTATCAGATTATCAACCTACGAACAAGATGTTATAATGTACAATAAACATAGGGCATATATACAATGTTATTGTTGATATCAATGAGTTCAAAAAGTTCTGCAATGATTCAAGTATATAGTCTTCATTTATTCAGTCTGTTTTGACAAATCACTGTGAACAGATATAGCTTCAAACAACACGTGTAAATAATTAATTTTTTTATCAAAATTGGTGTTCTGTTCGGGCAACATAGGTAATATGAACTGGCCACCGGACACGGACAGGACATGGACAGGACTTGAACAGGAAATGGACAGAACATGGACGAGACATGGACAGGACATGGACAGTACATGGATAGGACGTGGCAGGACAGGACTTTGACAGGATATTGATAGGACATTGACGGAGCGTAGACAGGGCATGGACAAGACGTAGATAGGACAAAGACAAGAGATGGACAGGACATGTCATGGACAGGACTTTGACAGAATCACTTTATTGAGACGAATGAAAACACTGTTGTCTAGCCGAAATTGGCATTGAATATTAAATTAATAGTGGAAATTAAAAAAAAATTCATTCATCTCAATAAAGTGATCATGAATTTCTACAAAATAAACAAGTCATTAATTACACAGACTTTGACAGGACATTGATGGGACAAGGAATGGACAGGTGGGAGAGGGTATAGACAGGACATGGGCAGGACGTAGACAAGAGGTGGACATGACATTGACAGGACGTAAACAGGACATGACATGGACTCTGACAGGATACGACTTTGACAGGACATTGATAGAATAGAGAATGGATAAGGAGCTGGAGAGGACATGGACAGAGCAAGACTTAGATAGGAGGTGAACAAGAAGTAAACAGGATATGGACATGACTTGAACCAGGAAATGGCAGGACATGAACAGGACATGAACAGGACATGGAAAGGACATATACAGGACATATACAGGACATGGACAGGACATGGACAGGACATGGACCGGAAATGGGTAGGACAGGGACAGGACATGGTCAGGACATGGACAGGACTCGAACAGAACATGGACAGGACATAGACAAGACATGGACAGGACATGGACAGGAAATGGACAGAACATGGACAGGACATAAACAGGACATAAACAGGACATAAACAGGACATGGACAGGACATGGACAGGATATGGACATAGACAGGACGCAGACAGGACATGGGCAGGACACATCTTATCTGAGTTTTCTGAAACAGAGATCAAAATATTGAAAGTATAGCTCTGAGAACACCTGCTTGTAATATTCGCAATCAAGACCTCTCTTGCTCAACAAATCACTTGCGTTTATCCGCCTTCTATATAATGGA
The DNA here is from genome assembly GCA_015342045.1 of Leptinotarsa lineolata. Classification (NCBI taxonomy): domain Eukaryota; kingdom Metazoa; phylum Arthropoda; class Insecta; order Coleoptera; family Chrysomelidae; genus Leptinotarsa; species Leptinotarsa lineolata. The sequence goes on along the minus strand of WOGR01011767.1, from coordinate 3,656 downwards.
AATAACAGACAACAAATTGATCTGTTCTTGATATGCTCAACATGAATACATATAAGAGATCAAGAGACTTTTAGATGATGTTGGTTTTTAAGAGGTTAGCCTAGAGCTTAATTTATTCGCTAGTTTTGTACTTATGTGTCAAATCATCGAATGTATTTCTATGTCGAATTGACAAATATTAATTTATGTTTCATATTCATTTTGATATTTTCCATATAGTGTTGTGAATTGGGTGTTCGCGTTGAATAAATAAATGAATAAATCAAATTATACAAACACATGATACGGAAATGAGTGAACCTATATTAATTCTCTCTCAAAGTTTCATTTTAGGTTAAACTGCTTATGTGAATGAATTGAATAATCAAAGGCGAGATATGGTACCAAGTCGACCGAGAGCAAAAACTTCGAGATTACAAAATATAGGAACACCAAATCTCTTAATTCACATTAAAATAATAAAATGAATTGAAACGATCAACAAATCACACAACGTCCGACTCGATGGACCAAAAATATTGAGAATTTGCTGGAATCTTATTTTTTTCCGTTACAATAATCATTTTACTATGGGCATGACAAATAGTTTAAAACGATTTTTGTGTATAATAGATCTGCTTGATTCTGCCATCTTTGAGTCAATAGACGAAGTAATTACCTCACATCAGTTCAAGTTATAGCTATTACATAGTAGATGTCAGAACCTGCACATGAATATATACTTTGTATATAGACTATGTTCAAAGATATATATTATTAAAATATGTCTTTCATAATATTTTCTTACAGGGTTTATATTGATCGGAATGAAAATTGGAGACGTTCCTTCGAAATCACATTACAATGACGCTGTCTACTGGAAATTACCAGACGAACCAACCCAAAATATAGAAAACTTGCACAGTCCTTATGACAACCCCAGTTTTGAGATTCCTAGAAATGAAGAATAGAGGAAGTTTAGGATCTACCGTGAAAGATGTCGCCATAGAAAGGAATTCACACGTATTTTCCAGAAAATTAGATTTGAGATTTTTTGTTAACAGATTATTGAGCTGTCTTGTTTGATGATCATGTAAATTTCTATTTTCTATAAATTTCATAGTGGATTTTTTTTTCATTTTCAATAAGGGACTGCAGAAAGGTGCATACTTTCAATTCATGAATGGAATCTTAAATAATCGATATCAAGTAAACGCTTTGGTTTATACAAATATTCAGTTGGTTCTAAGGAAGGTAGATGAAAAATGCATTCAAAAGCTTTATTCTTTAATAGTTTTAAAGTTGTATTTGAAGCAGTTCCCCATATACTAGCTTAATACTGTAATTTTGAATAAATGAGTGAGAAGAAAAAGCTTCAGATGCTTCAAAGAAATACACTTTGTTTTTTATAGAATCCATATGACAGGTGCTAGCTTTTTTCTCATAATAAGTTCTCTTTCTCTCAGTAGTCACAATGGTGGTTAATAGTGGACATGACAGGACATAAGGGTAGAGGTGACAATTCTGATTCAACTCTATAATTTTGGTTGTAATATTATCAAATCCAGAGGCTTTTTTTGTACTGAAATCAGCAATTATATCTCATAAGTTACTGGCTTCAAATACATTGATTTTGGATAACTCATTCTTATCGTTCACTCAGTTCTCACAATGGTGGTTACTAATGGACATGACAGGACAGGAGAATATGACATGGCTATGCCCTGAATAGGACATGGACAAAACAGGACATGGACTTAACGTAGACAGGACATTGACAAAAAATTGATAGGACATGGAGAGGACCTGGGAGGACATGGACAGAAAATAGACTGGAAATGGACATGACATGGCCATGGTTTGGACAGGATGTGATAGGTAAAACATAAATCGGTCTATAATTGTTAACATTATTTCTTTTTCCTTCTTTGAGGAATTTTACCACAATCAGAAGAAATATTGTAGAGTTTTTGAAGCAGAGGTGACAATTTTGAGGCTTTTAATTGTACTCATATCATCAATTATATCTTTTATCTCATCATAAGTTACTGGTTTCCAAAAAACTGATTTTGGATAACTCATTCTTCTCATCCTCTCAGTAGTCACGATGGTGGTTGAGTTTTGAGCCAATGTTGACGAAGTGCTTATTGAAACACAAGTTTAAGTAGTGTCTTCTGTTTTCCTTTCAAATTATTAGAAATATTTTTTTTCCTTTCACTCATCTTTGATACTCGAGAATTGTATTGCCTGTTGATTCGATAGATGGCGTAAGCGGAGATATCATCGAACTCAATTAATTTGAGACTCAACAATTAATATATTGAAGTTTGAACGGTTGATTGAATCAAAAGGTAAAAAAACAAACTTATAAAAAATCAATTTATTTCATTTACTGTACAAACATTCACAAAAAAATAATTGTTATATCTCTTAATAGGAATTGATTTTCAGACATGAGGTACATTTTAATTGAATCAGTAAATTTTCAGTATTGAAGTTCTCAGGTTTCCAATCACTTCTTAAGATGAGTGTTGAATATGACTTTTAACAATATGGCACTCGAAAAAGACAGTGGAATGTTCCTGGGACTTGATGTGTTGCCAATCGTGGTACAACAATCTGAAGGAAGCCAACCAGCCCGAAACACATATGCCTATACGGGTTGCTATCTCAAGTTCTGAACAGTAAACTATTTGCATTTTATGGTTTGGTCATTTAATGTACATTTCTATATAATTCCTCAAATTTTTTTAAGCATTACCACATTATAAACATATTACAGGCATTCCAAGTTCACCATTTGTATTTTTGATTTTAAAATGAGGTATTTTGAAAATAATTTCCAAAAATTGTGAATTGTTTCTGGCTACCTGTGAAAAATTTTAATAAACAATTCCAAGATAATACAAACATGGAGTACCTAATGAATCAACGTTAAGTAAACTTCTCTTGAAATAATTTCCCAGTTAACAAACAAATTATTTTCCAGTATACTCTCAGTAGACGAATCACTAACGATTTCTTATATGAAATAAAACAAAAAATACAAACTCTTGTATCTTAAGAGCGACAAAAAACAACAAAATATGAAGTTATATTACTAAAATTAATCCGATGCAGTTCGTACAAAACTATAATATTTACCCGTAAAAAATATTTGAAAAATGAGATTTACATAATATGTAAAAACAACATAGATGCCAGTCTGACAGAACTCCAAGGGACTCTAGAATGAATCATAAAAACTAATTTTTGGCATGTTCTGCACATACTTTGCATTATACCTAGAGTACTCGACACAAAATCTACTCAAATGAAAAACTATGTATAAATGATTGGAAGGGTGGAAAGAAATGCTGATACCTGCTCGCTACCTGAATTAGAAGCATTGTACGATTTTGTCAGATCTTCTATCAATTAATCAACAAGTATCCACAACACCCTCTGCGAGTTTATTTTGGCCTAATTCACAAAGAAGAATATATACAAAAATAATCACTTGAGGTGCATATTAGTTTTTCTGAAGTCTCAGAGGGAAATTTTCAGTTTGATAAATCTGTTAAAAAAGTTTCGTCATGTGATGAGTGATTTTTTTGCTGGTATCTTTTTGGCAACACTATTTTTGACAGATCACGCGTGAATCGTGTCTTGTGTCATTGTCAAACTTGTTCAGTTTG
>WOGR01011766.1:0-10439 GCA_015342045.1 Leptinotarsa lineolata | reverse complement strand
TAAACTATTTGGTATTGGCCCACTATCGTTATTCATAATATTGTTATGTTTACTTATTTCCTATCATAGGCATCTAGATGCCTGTTGTCTAACTAATCTTAGTAAACTAAAGTCTATGGAATGGTTTTGTTGCAACATATGATGGGCGACTGCTGATTTTTCTGTTCTTCCATATTTTAGCTGTGCCAAATGTTCCATATGTGTAATTTTCATAGATCTTGTAGTCTGTCCATAATATTTGGCATCGCAGTCCTTACATTCGATTTCGTAAATTCCAGACTTTTCCGAATTCTCGACTTTGTCCTTTGGATTTCCTAACAGACTCTGTAGTGTATGACTTGTTTTGAATACTACCTTCATACCTATTCACTTGTTGGGATAAAACTCCAGTAAGATTCAGTAAATATATAAATTATATGCATATACTGATTTGACTTACCGATCCACAAACATTTTCATCTCCGTGAAATAAATTTGCCGTCATCCTAACAACTTCTGCTTCCATTTTGCAGAGTCCAGGAAATAAGTCGGGATGCAATGGATTAGTGTAAGATGTTTTTCCGTAGACCTTACTTACTAAATCAATTAAATCTGGGTTAAAGTAGTACACAGCGCCGGAAACTAACCCTCCTTTCCAGTCAAAATCACCTGAAATAACCAGTTACAAAATTTTTCCATTGAAAGCTGATTCAATGAATGTTTCGATGAAATTGAAAATGATATGACGTTAAAACTTTCAATGCTTTTTCCCAGTATGTTTCTTTAATTACGATAAATTCAATAGGAAGTCATCTATGTACATGTAGTTTATATCAACCAGGTAATCCTATCAATGAATTCATGTCGCAAGTTTTAAATTGTAATACAGAAATTTTAGAAATGACGAAACTTTCAGTCAGATATCAAACTCTCTTTACAAGAAGAAATAGTATAAGTTGAGGTTAATTAATAGCGAGTTTTGATTAAAAACGAATGTTTCTATTTTTCATATTTATCTTTTGGGTTATCACTTAAAACTTGATATTTATATCATTGAACTGAAACTGATGCACGAACCCTTAATAATAACAAAAGATCATTTATTTATGATAGCACCAATCTTTTAGAATGTTTAGAAATCAAGAATTCGGGTATTTTACTGAATAATCTATTAGACTTGAATAACTTGCCGTTACTAAATATTTTTTCAAATGTGGAAACTGGTACACAAGCTCAGGTGATTCAATTCATTACAAACTCAGGTACACATGAAACATTGAATGACCAGGTAAAACTCAGGTACTTGAAATCTAGGTACTTCAAATTTTAAAACTAGTTATATAAAGCATTGATTATGTAGAATTTAGTTAGTAAAGACATGCCCAAAGAAGCCATTGTATGGCGTTTCTTTTCATTTTTGTAAAACTGTTTAGGGAAAATCTCACAATCAAGTGTTTTTTGAATACGCTAGTTATGGATTTTCATCAAGTATCGGCCTATTCCATCATACAGATAGCATACAAACAATACGAAAAGTTTTAATGATATAAAAAAATTATGGGACCTAAAGTAATACATTAAAATAAACAGACATGCTCAAAGTAAATACGAATGACTTACTGAGAGGTGAGATGGAAATGATATGAAGGGCTATCACATAATTTTAATTATATTTCTTCAAAATAATATTTCCTAAATATATTTTTGCAATCCCATTTGCTTGTAGATATGGTTCAATAAGTACATGCTTTTAAATAAGTTTGTGACGTTCGATTTGAAATTTGGAACATTGAAAAATGATCATTTATGACATTTTGCTACCGACAACCTTTTTACAGAATAAACCTGATAACCTAGATATAATACAGTATATGATAAATGAATACATTCAACTATTAATCAAGAATCCTTCGAAAAATTCCCACATTTTTTTGTATAAATAGGGAGAAGCAGAAACCTAAAACCTTTTTTTCCCAAAAAATTAATGTATGCCAAATACGTACCCCTTTTAATTTAAACAAGATTCCTATGGTTGAGATTAAATCAAAAAAGGGAAAGAATGTCATTACGTACTGTAATTGATGACATGAATAGATTTAGACATAAAGTATTCATTTTATGAATGAATCGAGTGCTTCATTTTGTAATGTTATCCAGATTGGTGCTGAAGAGGCATTAAGGCCAGCAAGCAAGATGCCAGCGAGGATGATTCGGTACACGAAGTTTAGTCCTGAGATGCATATAAAATGAAATCATAGCACCGAGACAACGTTATAAAAAAAATGTCGTGATGAGGTAAGGTACCTTCAGAAATAGACAAAATTTAAGAAGTTGAGAAAAGGAAAAACTGCGTATAAACCCTGCTCATGAGTTCATTCTTTACGTATATGTTTGAAAATGTGACCATGTCGTTTCTTGAACAATTTTTGTTATTTTGTTTCATTTGTTTTTTTATACAGGTAAAACGAACCACCTTGAAATGAGTTATTTGATATTGAGTCTGTAAAAATATTGAAACACGTCATATTTAGTTTTCAGAAGGGCATATTTTTACTTGAAAATCAATCCCCTCCCTTGAATGTTCTGAACACCATTTCTCTAGGAGTAGCGCTGTCGTTAGTGAAACGGTATGCGAAAACTTAAACTTCCCATAATTGAATTTGAGAAGTTATGTTATGAAGATTCAGAAATTGCTTTCTCTGACAAAATACAATATTTGATTCAATCGACAACTCTTTCCAAACAGTAAGACAAATAGTAGAAAGCTTTCCTGCCGTTGATGAGAATTATCTATTGAAAGCATGAAATCTCGTTTCGGCAGAGATGACTTTCAGGCTGAAGTTTTTATCAGAGGGTTGATTAAACATATTTAAAATAAAGCTATACTCGGAAGAAGTCGTATCTCTCCACTTTACATGACAAAATTGAAACAAAATTGCGCTCACTTGAAACTCCTCAGACAAGTGTGCAGTAATTGTGTTTCCATTGATTGAATCTTATTTGCCAGAAGTTCTTATAAGAATCTGGAAAGATCAACATAATTCTCAAGTAGTGTTAGAAAATCAAAGAAATTGACGCCATAAAGTCGTTTGAAAGGTTTGATGCGTTTTTTTAAAAAAAGGTAGAAAACGAATAACGAATTTCTTTGGCATCCGTAGGATTTGGTTTATGTACAAATTATTCTACTACTGTCAATGATCTTACGGTAAAAACAAAATCTAAACATATAGAAAAAATTCCAAAGCAGCGGGTTTAATGAACTGTGACGTTGCCAAGCGTGTTTTTTGTGATCAAGTACATGACAGAAATTGCTGAAAATTTTAATAAAACAGGTGCATATTTTCGTTGTCTTAAAATTGGTCATCAAGCTAGAAAATACAGAAATGTATAATTTGCAGTAAATATCAAGTAATTTTATTGTGTACTGATTTCTATGCAAAAAAATGAACATCCTCAGCCAATAAAAGAAAGCAGAGACGATGGGACAATGAATAAAGTACTTGCGGATCATGTCAACACACACGTTTTTTTACAAATTACTACTACTTATATCGATAATGGATCTCAGCGTTCTTATATTTCGAGATCAACTGCGCAGGAAATGAATTATGCACCAAAACGCACTGACAATATTATACATTCATTGTTCGGAGTAACAGCGCCATTATTGTCGTGATGTGATGTTGACAGAGGGAAACCACTCATGCACATTCGAATCTCTCGACCAACCAATAATATGCAATGAAATTTTTTCTATTTCTCATGGTTTGTGGATGGACGAATTGAAAGCGTTATGTATTGAGCTTCATGAGATTTTGAGTTCGGATCCAATAGAAATTTTAATTGGTGCGAATGTCTCTGGTAAGCTGTAGGTACAGAGCGCAAAGGCATATTCTACAGAGTGGACTGTTGGCTGTTGAAACCTTTTTGGCTGGAAACTCATGAGAAAAATTCCTTTAAATATGCCTAGTTTTGACACAACCATGACAATTTTTACATTATTGGTTAGCGAGGCGAATCTATTTAATTTTTGGCAACTGGATATTTTAGGAATTGATAAACCAACTGAGAAAAAAGCACGAGAACTTGAAAGAGAAACAAAAGATTTTTTCCTGCAAACTATTGTGACTGACCACAAAGAGCATTATAAGGTACGATTGCCATAGTTGGATAGACACCCTCCACTTTCAGACAATTATCCCGTTCCAGAAAAAGATTGGATGTTACACTAAAAAAGCTGAGAAACACTAATCTTCCTGAACTTTGTGATCAAACCTTCAAAGAATGGTTTTAAAATAGAATGATTGAAGAAATAGGTACTTCAAATATAGGGAGATCAAAAATCAGTTCATTATCTCTCTCACAGAGCAGCGATGAAAGAGAACGGTCTGACAGGCCTGTATTCATGAAAAAAATAAACCAGACCGTCACAGAAAAGTCATATTTGGGGAGAAGAGTAACCCATTTTTACATCTTTCAAAAGTTCTCATGAAATGTACCGAAAGGAAAACGAGGGAAACGACTAGGACTAGGACACAACTAGCCAAAAGTTTTCATGTGGATAATTGTGTCACTAGTGTCTCAAATGAAAATACACTAATAGAATTTATTATAGAAGCGAGCCTTATTATGGCTGAAGGATTAGAGAGATGAACAGGCTAGTGTTCTTGTACTTGATTTGATATGGAACAAGAGCAGGGATACATTATTAATTAACGATGTCAGCGATCTTCAAAATAAGATAATTACGAAAAGATTGATACTTTCAAGAGCAAAACGCATTTTTGTCCCTGTCGGTTTCACACGTGCAGCTTCCTTATGTGCTAAATCATTATAACAGCGAACATGCGAGTCTCGTTTAGGATAAGATTCGCTAGTCAAAAAAAAATATGAATGAATTCTGCATTTGGGTCCTAGAAGTTCCATCATTACAGAAAATCGACATTCCTAGATGGATTCAAGCTGTAATCTTCCTGAGGGTTGAGAAAAGGGATCAGGTCAACATGTACCTGGTGGCATCAAAAACAACTGTGGCTCCATTGAAAAACTTATGCATTCCTCGTTTGGAGTTGATAGCTGTTTGTTTATGGTCAATTGAAGTCAGACAACATAACTCAATAAGAAGAAATTTCGATAATGACATTGCGAGTTATTTTTGGACCGATTTTTTCACTGTGGTTTCATCCATTCGGCGTACCGAAGAACGAGCTACTTTTGTTTGAAATCATATAGCAGAGATTAGCACTCATCGCACGATGGAGTCATGGGGACATATACCTGACCATCTCAATCCAGCTGATTTATTGTCGCGTGGTAGTTCGCCAAGGAAATTACTAGAATCAATATAGTGGGAGGGTCCAACGTGACTTCATGATAAACCTTGTTTGTGGCACAAAGCAGATTTTAAGTGTCACGAGGAAGTAATTGAAAAGAAGAAAAGGTCAGTTACAACCATGCTCAATTTCAATTTTGATGACTGGCATTTCTCCTATTTCTCTGAATATTCAAAAACGGTATTTGTTAAGAACAATCGCATGGATATTTCAATTTATTCACAATACCAGAAACGAAAGATGAGAGGAAATTTGGAAGTCGAAGAAATCGATAAAGTTAAAATATTTATATTTGAAGTGATCAGCATGAAGTGTTTCAAGATGAAAATGATAATAGAATCAGAGCTTGAAACCTTACGGTGATGAAACTCCTGTTTGATTAAAAAACTTCAAGATAAGTCACTGTCAGCATTTACTTGTTCTAATCACTTCAAAAATTCGAATTTTTTCAACAGCTCTTCTATTAGTTTAGTTAGTTAGTGTGTTGAAAGATTTAAAATTCACATTATGGTATTCAATAGCCAAAATAAATTGTGCTCCGAGAAGAATTTCATATCTTAACCTTCCGAATCAGTGACCTAGAAGACGGCAGGTAGCTCTTCATCTGGATCACGACAGTGGGCTTGTCTCTGTATTTATTCATTGATACTTTTTTCATTTATGTATCATAACTAGATGTTTAATTCTTTATATCACTAAAAGACTCCTTACAATTATTATCATACAATTGAAGAGAATCATTCATTTGTAAAAAGCATGAGAGCAAGAGAACGAGAGAAAAGCCAGATAATTACCGGAAATGAAAAATATAATACATTTGATAAGTAGAGTACCTATTACTTTTCTAGCAATAGTCTATGTGGCCTCAATTCTTTTCAATTCATTTCATTTCATTTCAATGAAACTCAAAATTACTTATAGATAATTCATACATCAAACTTTTACTTTACTTTAAGAAAGCTGCAATACTTTTAGTTTGACTTTGAAGAAAGTTCTCTGGACGAGTACTTTTTCTCTAAGAATTCCTCAAAGTACGAAAATGTGTGTGAGTTAACAACAGTGATGTAAATATTGTTTGGAGCATAACCCAGTTCTTTGTTGATGCTGATATTCTGCTATCATATGTGAAGTTATTCAACACTAACATAATTTATAATTTATTTTCTCAACTTCTTCTTTCGACCCAGAATTTTTGCCACATCAGATTTTCGCAAAAAAAATCCAATATTTTGAGAAGAAATTTGTTAAATCAAAACGCCGCTTTTTCTTTAATAATAGTATGAATGACCCAATTCAAAAATTTTTATTCCTTATTATTAAAGTAAAAGATATAGTAAAAGTTTGGAGTATAATCAGCCAATAATTATTAGTTCAATCAAAACGGAATATGAAGGAAATTCCTATTTGATAAAAATCCTGAACTGTGTTTGACCAAAACTACAGGTGTGAATATATTCATACCAACCCAAACTCAGATTCTGCTCTAACTTATTCATTATATCTTCTCTAGTCATTCCCTTAGTCGGTAAATCAAGAATATAATTTGTATTCTTGGATGTCTTCTTCACATCTTCCTCAAAAGTATTGGACACTGTTTCCAGTTCATTTTCAATTTTCTTTCTCACTGAAGGGATCCGCTTGATAATATTGAACACTGTATTTTTTCCTCTATCTATCAAGCCTAGAATATAATATTTGAAGAAAATTGACTAATTCGTATAGAAACTCTTACTCTCATCTTGAAATATGAAATCATAAATCCATAATGTAAGAATGACAGTTGAACTTGTTATTGTAACAATTTGCCATGGTTCCTTTCCATTGAAAACATTATTTAATCCAAATCTGATGGAATTTAAGGGGTGCTTCACTATGTCCATAATATAAAATTATATAAGAAATTTATCAAGTAATGAATAAAATATACTGCAAGGTGCAGTCCAACTCTAAACTCGACTGTTTCTGTAGCACATTAATGTATCATCCAAAGTTCATTTTTCATACTTGTTCAAGTACCTGGATTTTAGATAAGATTATGGTTTTCAAGTCAGTATTGTTGGCTTTCTTCTACTTCTCTAGCATTAAGTTTAAAAAACGTGGTAAGCCCTAATTTTATTATATTTCTGAAAATTAAAAATGTTTATTTCTCGCGATTGTTTCTTCAAGCCTTCATCCAATATTTTTTTTTAATATTTGTATTTGACAAAGACACAGAATAATGAATAATTTCTGTGACAAAGACGTAAAGTTAAGTCTTTGTGTCTTTGTATTGAGCACAAGTATCCAGTGTTGCCAATGACATGTATTCAAAAAATATCAACCACGTTCAGCCAAAATACCTGATTTTTACCCTTTGTTACCCTGGAATGATCAAAGCTGTTTTCTTCATATGTACTCGATTTTTTCCTACAGAACATGACACTTTGAAGAGTAATAATGAGACTACATAAACGAAGTTTTATTTCATACCATTTATAGCATTTATACCACACTGAGAGTTCGACAATAATAAATCAACGAGAGCGTTTATGGAAATTTGACTAAGACTAAGAAGTATGCCTAGAACGTTGGCCAATATTTAACAAATAACAGCTTGGTCAGCCATCATTGACCCAAAAGTTTCAAAACCATTATTTCAAATTTTATTTGTACCTATTATATATATAATAATGGACAAAATCATTAAAAGTGTTGAACATTTTTTTATATGGAATTATTTTCAATGTGATAGTGAAAGTAGTAAAGAAGAATAATTTTATGTGCATAAACCGGACACTTTATTTAGTTATAGTTCAATGGCGGATTGATGAGGGGGGTAATTGAGTTAATTACCCCCTCTCGATATCAACATTCAATACTGAAATGAAAGGTAGAACTCGAAAAATCAAAATTCCTTTATTACCTATTTCCTTATAATAAACCTAAGGTCCAATGTACAGAGTATATACAATATTAACATCTCTCCCACAGACGGGAGGGTTTATCACTAGCCTCTTGGTGAAAGTTCATGAAAAAGCCAGGTAAGAGTAATTTTGATATAATGAGAATAAGAGAGATTGCATCCGCGCCGTTCATGGAAGATATCGAGCATTTCATGAATCAAGCCCGTTTACGAAGCTGATTATGATAACTTCTAAGCACAGTGGCGTCACTCGTCAGCGGGCTTTTCGCCAGGAAGAACTTGAAGAATTTATAAGACAGTCTCCTAATATGTTCAGTTACCGTCTCACCTTCCGCCAGATCTAACAGATCATTCAAAGAAATGTATCTGTCACTTTTCGTGCAAATACGGAGCACTTTATTCTGCATCGTTTCGAGTCTCCTCAGAGGATTCATGTTGAGGCTGCAGAATACGGGACAAGCGTACAACATAGCTGGTCTTATCACTTGTTCGTAAATTAGCAGCTTCGAGTTCTGTGCAATGAGCGGATAAGTGCGTTTTACCGCCGCACCCGCTCTTTGGATCGCCAAGCTCAGTTGTTCCTGAAAATTCAGGCACCTATCCAGGATAACTCCCAGATATTGCGCGCTCCTCTGCTCGTCAACGCAGTTACCCTTGACTCGCAACTTCCCGGGGAGATCTTCATGTTAGTAAATTTCTTCGAGAAGTTGACCTCGATTTTATTACGCTTGAAATACGGCACGACCAACCTATCGAGGTGGATCTAAAGCTATTGCTTGGCGGGATACCTGCTTTAAATGGATAATTCGTAGACGTGGTTGGGTCCCCTCTCACACGTAAAGTTCGGTTGCTCAGGTAGGATTTATGAATCCTAATCACAAATAAGGGCATGCCTGTCGACATCTTGGCCACAAATCTCTCTATCTTGGATGCCAACAGGACCATAGTTTTATTCTTCCCCTGGTTGAAGGATTCATTCACCCCGTGAACAACAACCCGGATCGGTTGGGAAGCCGTATTCCGACTCAAGAGAATCTTATCAGTTATTTTCGCCACAGCACTGAGCAGCGAGATCAGGAGATAGGTATTAATAAGATTTTTTCGTTTTCTAGACTTATGGATGAGCACTACTTCCTCATGCTTCAGACAATCTGGGTAGTTTGATTATAGCATTGACTATATGAAAGGGTGTTGTACAACACCCTTTCGTGGCAGATTGCGCAGTACAACTGCATGAATCCCATCGACTCCTGGGACTTTGTTTTTCTCCAGGCGCTTAATGGTTGCGATCAGCTCCTCGATGTCTGTGATCCACTTCAGCAATGTCGGCTTCGGTATCGTCGGAGCCGGTCTGCTCATGATGTTGTATGTAGTATCAGTGGTTGCTCTGTGTTCATCACAGACGTCGGGCTCAACTCGATGGACATTGGCAAAGTACTCTCCGAACAACTGAGCCTTTTGGTGGTCCGTTACCGCGTACACGTCACCGTTTTCTATGATCGGAATGACCTCAAACTATAGTCATCCAGTGTTTTGGCCATCCTCTACAAAGAGTGGTCGTGCTCGTTAAGACTTTCGAGTTTTTCCCTCCACCTCATGTTGGTGAACTCTCTAATCCGCTCGTCAACCTCCGCAGCAAGTCTCAACATTTGATCCTTGCTCAATGAGCTCAACATCAGGTGGAAGGATATCTCGATAGCCTTTCGCCACAACCTTTCTCGTAAAGACATATCTAGCTTTTCGTATGTTCTGGACGAATTGCTCACAAATCTCATCAATATCATCCTTATCGATGCTTCTCTTTCGATAATAGTGAGATTGTTCACGGACGCCCTGACTAGACCAGTCCGTGCTCTTGTTGTTGGTCTAGCTCTATTCGAATCGAAGAACACCACACAATTGTCGGAGCTGAGCCCGTCCACAGTGACTAACTCGCCCATATGCCGAACGTTCTTGTTGAGTACAAGGTCAATCGTGGTGGGCGACGAACCATTTCAAGGGTAGTGTGTCGGTTCCTCGGGGTATTCAATGACAATAGCGTTAGGCTGATTGTGGCAGTTCCACTCACGCCTTCTGGCGTTGAGATAGATTGTCCAATGTCGCCATTCTTCAGGTCGTTTACTTCCATCTTTTCGCTTTCTCCAGGGTTCATTTGCTTTATTTGTTCGGATTTCCTGGTTTTTGGGATCTCCCTATATGCCTGAACCCTCATCTGTTTCGTACTG
>WOGR01011764.1:0-10439 GCA_015342045.1 Leptinotarsa lineolata | reverse complement strand
AGGTCTTTCGAGCACTTCCACTTAACCCATAAATAGTCATATCTCGGAGGAATGAGTCTAGTCATCACCCGAAGACGATTGGGGATACTGACAATCGAAACGTCGTGAAGTAACGTGGTTTGAAATCGCCTAATTTTTTATTATATCAATTCATTTTCAGTTTGTTTTTTAAATTTTCCACTCGTGTTTAATTTCACTGTGAATTCTTTTCAGGTTTTTTTGCTTAATATATTCACCATTTTCAGCTATTCTCCTAATTTTCAATTGTATTGTTTATTTCAGGGATTTCAAATCATTTTATATAATATTAGGCAACGGAAGTCCGAACTGATGAAATTCAGGTCCATTAGTACCAATCCACTTTTCTGGGAAGGTGTCATTCAGATGTTCCCTTACGACTTGAGAATTGTGAGGTGGCGCTGCATTTTTCGGAAATAGATATCAACTTAGCCAGTGGCAAGTCTTCAATGAAACAATTTAGAGAATTGACGCCGTACAATTCACTTCAACATAGGCCAACACGTCTACTTCATTTTCTTCACTTATGATGAAGTTATTGGCATTTTCTTCTGGTTTATTTCGCAATTTTTTTCAGTTTTGGAAAATGATGCCGAGTGGGATGGCAACGATTAGAGAACCTCTGAGCATAAATTCGATCTGCATCAGTTGCATTCTTTTATGTTTCTCCGTAAATCAGCAACATGTCAATTTCATCGTTTTCACTATAATTTGCCATATCTAATTATAAACTACATAATAAATAAATTTTCTAAAAGTGACAGCATATCTATTAGCCTATTCGTTTAGGTAGTCCTAGCAACAGCAATTCATATTATCTGTTATTGAGTATGATCGTTTTTTGCAATTATTCAGAAAAATAGAGAAAATGAAGTGAAAGTATGGGGCATCAAATTATTCGTAAGAAAATGATCTTTCACAAAAAGCCAACGAGCCACCCCCTTTTCATTTGAAAAAATTAAGTTAACTGGAAAAATTTATATTTGCGACTGTGAAATAATTCTTCAAACGACTGTGAAGTCATAAGTCTCACAGTCGTAGTTTTTTCAGGTTACTTGATCAAGAATGAATCGATTTACACGATCCATGGCATTCTAGATCAAAAAATAAAAATCAGAATAAAAATGATTTTATTTGTCAAATATGGACAAGTGAAGTATTGTTGGATTTAGAATGTTATTCTCGATCGAAATAAGTTTTTAGAAATCGAAATTTGGGGTCATTTCCGGTGAAACCGAAAGTACGGCAAAGAAAGTAAATATGTCGAAAAATGTTAGTTACATTATGATACATAAACTCTTAATTTTGTTTTAGTAAAAAAGTTATGGGGGTGAGTCACCTTAGAGAATCACCCGGTATACAATCGAGAAATGTGAAACAAATAGAAAATAGTGTTTTTAAAGGAAGGTGGCGTGCATATTGAGCACGAAATCAAAGGGAATCGCTTGAGCCTTCCTCTCAATAGCTGAGTTCAAAGTGTATTTAATAGAAAATCTAACTGGGATATCGTCTATAGAAAAGTTCATATCACATTTCATGATATTCAACATCATTTATTACATAACTTTTTTCCAGACTCTTCATTCGCTTTTTCCGTGTGCTTCATCATAGCATTTATTTACATTCATACTAGATCAAAGGTTTTTTGTTCGCCGAGGTCGAACAAAATTTTCAGGATATTTTATTTAATTTGATTGAAATGTTTCTGAAAAATCCACTGCGATGCATAGTCCCTATACATAAAATTGAAAAAAATTAATGAACTCCAATGTATGAATGGAATTATTTTCGATTTTTCAATTGTATCTGTAACTTTATGTAATATTCGAAGTGAATTATTCATGTAGGAATATTATCATGAGACCACTTCATCTGGTAGCAGCTGTAACTTTTACAGATGATTTTCAAAAGCTTCGTAAAACGCCGGATGGAAATTCAAATCTGGATAGATGTTCAATATTATTATTAATGAATTGTGAAAAGGCAATAATTTGAAAATATACCGCTTGCATATGAATATTATTTTTCGGAAATCGTTCTGCAAGTGGGTACTTGCATTGTGAAACAGATCCAGTGCTAAAGGTAATTTTAAAGAAATATTGCGTTTGTAGGATATAGAAGTATCAACTTTGGTTGAACGGTGCGTAAAGACGGAAAGGACTAACAAAAATTGCAATTGATCTAATAAACGACAAGAAAAACATCAAGCCTGTGACCAAAGTCAGTGCTTCAACTATTTTCTATATCCCGGCAATGATTTCCACTCCCGATTCCGACGTAACTTTGGAATATTTCTTTTTATCCGAAGCGATCTCTCTTGTCAATGAGAGGAAATGCTGGAACCCAAAACTTTGATGTTATGTGGTTTGAAATAATATCACACAAGATTACTAAATTCATATACCACCAAGCAATACACAATATAGGGCACATTCTCTTTACTTGCAAACACCATTGACTTTCTGCAAATCAATCACCCCAATGCCGAAATTTCTATATTCGGTGGCTTTAAAGTCCAAAATATCGAATGACTTCAAATTTTAGAATATCAACGAAGAACAAGGTCGCGAAAGTGAGGCTTCAACAATAAGCAGCAGTCTTACTCAGATCATAAATGAAACAACTAGGATTTCTGACAGTGATGGAGAATATGCTAGTCTTCTAGATGTACACCCAACAACCAAAACAGAAATTTACAGGCACTGTAATGTCTTCGTTGAGATTTCATAACCACAAACTCATTCCAGTGTTGAGTGAATTGCCGATGAATTTTGGGGAACAGTCTAAGCCGCGCGAAGTTTGGCGTTACAGTGGGTGGGAGGATCTTCAAGACCATTTCCGAAATGTCCCCTGGCTAGATGTTTGTTTCGGCTCTAATGATCCACCAACTCACGCTTTTGCATATATTCCATGAATGCATATATTCCTTTTTTAATGAAACGATCTTCTAACGGCAAACCTTGGTTCAACAAAGATTGCAAGCGGGCTGTCGCCTACCGGCAGTAGCGCAAAAATCCCAGTACCGAAAACAGAACTAGTCTTGATAATGCTCGCGACAGCTGCAAACTTTGAATAAATCAAAGCAAATAACTTCACAATCAGAGAATTAGGGATAAACTGATTGCCAATCCCACCGATTGAAATAAACCAAGAATCCAATATATTGGTTTGCTGAAGACAGCACACTTGTCTCGTCATTCCATTTGGATTCCAAGACATTGGCTGCGGATGCTTCACCGGCAGCAGGAGGTTGCATATCTTAATGAGGATCTAGATGTGAGTTAGAATTGGGGTGAAAGTAACTAGGTTCAATTCAATGCCACGAAAACTCATGCATTGGTTTTCTCGAACAAATGAATGTTTTCGAACCGGATATAATAATGTCACGACAGACAATTTCGCTTTCTGCTTCGATAAGTTTGTTGGGGGTTGAAATGGACACCAATATGCCTTGGCATACTCATATAATGAGAGTATGGAAATGTTATTTGAAAAATTACATATATCTCAAAACACGAAAGTGGATAATGCTTTTTTGAGCAAATTACACATTTAACAAAAAATTTACAACTCTTGCTAATATGGTTTGTTTTCAGGTAAGAAAAATTGTTTTTTTTTCTTCATTATCATAGCTTTTCTTTCGCCAATTGAAAGTTTTTGATCCTTCAAACAACCTTGAGTTGCATATGATGTCATGTCAGAAAATAACCAATAGATATCAATCGATATCAATCGGGGCTGGTATTTATAGTACCGTGAACTTTAGGCGTAACTTGCGTTCCATCACATTAACCTTTTTGAAAACAAAACAGAATGCTCGAGGCCTCTTCCATCCAGTTTATGGCGATATTAACAGAGCTCTTTTGATATTTATGGAGCAAAAGGAGATAAAATGAGTTGATCAGCGCAAAAACAGACCGGTGCAACGACTCGGTGATGGAACATTAAATCGATTGAATTCCGATGCTCCGAATGCCAACAGGTATAATTAGAAGATGTATCATTGGGGGGAGATATTCATTTACCGAAAAAGCACAAAAAAAGTTTTTTTAGAACGTGACATGGAGTGTTACACTATTCTAATCGAAAAAACAGTGCAATAATGAAGTTTTGCAATGTGAATATCTCAATTCATCAAATAGATTTCATCAATTTCAATTCTCAACAGAAAAAGTTTGTTTTGTGATTTGGGATCTTCGTCGCTTCCTCGCTTCATATTCATAGGGATGCAGACTTTCAAATAACTGCGCGCCTGTGGTCACGTTTTTTCATAAAATACGTATCCAAACTATATCTATCCAACAAACAAAATAAACGAAACAAAGATAGATGCGTGATCAAAGCATGATCACCACGCACATTTGCATCTACGTTAGCCAATCAGATTTAACTGCTATCGGCTTGCGGAATTCTTTGTTTCAGGTATATCGCCACAGTGTCGGAGTGGTCAGTTACGTTTCAACGCCGCATATTATAAAAAAATTGGTAACTCCTTAGTGCGATTCTTTACAAGCAGTCTTGTCTAGGAAATCATGTGCACTATGCATTGATAATGTTTTGGAGTACTATGTTGCCTAGATGGACAGAGTATATAAGATACAGAATTCTTTCAAATACTTCCAATATCCTCCCTACATCTAGTGTGAAGTTAAGAACTTCTGCAATGTTCTAGAAATCCATTCTTAAACGCGATAATGGACTGATGAACTGAGCAGGATAAATTCAAATCTCAAAAATCCTGACTTGTATGATATGTCAGGTTGGTAACAATAACCATGTTTACACTGAGTATGGAAGTGGAAAATAAAGTGTATATTTCATCCTATGAAACATTTAAGCTTAGTATATTGTGACTCACCAATATTATTCAGCTTTATATTAGGTTGTTTCAAAAGTTTCGTCCGTTCTATGAGTCTACTTCAAACTGTAATATCTCTGTGACTACTCATTCAATTTAATCGAAATAAGCTCAATTCGAGTCAGTGCACTTTTACCAAGGTAACAAAAATCAATTTATTCCGTCAGCATAAAAATTGTGTGCCCGGGATTCGATGAAGTCGACGAAAGCCGTTTTTGCCTGGTCCTGATTGGCGAAGCTTCTACCGGTGAGAGTTTTATCGAAGTGTAAAAACGTAGGACGGAACAAAGTTTGTTATTCGACATTTCGAAACGGATATTATTCTTTGATCCAGATAACACTGTATTTTATTCAAATTTTGGAGTTGATATTTAATACTTAAAGAAATGTTTCACGTGGTTATGATGTCTTCATGTCGTAAAGGGCACGTGGAGCCTTATTTGGGATGTTAAATCAAAATTATAAATAACATAGATATATTTCAACTACGATACCAAATGTTTGTAGCAGGTCACATAAATAACAGTCTAATTCTAAAACTAGGTTGTGAACGTAATAATAGTAATAATAATATTACAGTGAGTAATACAATGGATAAAATAGAGAGAATAAATTATGTTACACCCACGAAGTGGAGAACTTCACTTGTTTCAGAGAGAAATAACACAAAAATACAAATAACACTAAAATAGAAGTAACAATACAATTATAAGTATACTCATTGACAATGAAAATGAGTATATAGTTTAAATATAAAATATATATGAAATAGTATAACTATAAATAATATAAAATACAATGATACAATGTGTGTCAATATGAGAAATAAAAAATTAATTAATTACAAAAACTTTGATTGGTACATGTAAACATACTATTCAATCTAACAAATGCAGCACAGATAAATTCATAAGATAAAATTATATAATAAAATTGTTGAAGTGAATATAAAAGTTACAGAGAAGAGTCCAATAGTTTGAAAGTTTCAACAGTTGAAATTTAAAATTATCAGCATTTGTGACCTATATGTTTTAAATTATATTTCTTATTTCTTTCCGCCGTGTATTTTTCAATAAGAATTTCAGTTTCCTTCTAGAATTATGGAAATTTGATCCATTTTGCAAGTCTTGTGGCAGAGATTTGAATACTTTGGGCCCTGAATAACAAGAGTTTGTCTGTCTTATTGACTTTTTCGCATAAGGTAATGAAATTGCCTGTTTGTTTCGTGTGACATAGTTATTAGAGGGGTATATCGGATTAAATTTGTTCTGATATTGTACGATGGCTGAATTCATAAAGCACAACTGTCTAGGATCAGAGATTTCTGACTCGGCATATAAAAGGTCACTAGTGTAGTCAGTTTTTTTCAGGACACAGCTGAGGAACGGATTTTGAATTACTTCTAGAGCATGGAGGTAGGTTTTGGAAACTTCACCCCAACCGATTATTCCATAACTTATATGGGATTCTACCAAACTCATATAGAGTGTTATTCTTTGCTTTGTGTCTAGAATATCGGCAACTTTTTTGAATTTATAAAGAATACAACGACGTTATTTTACAATGAAAGTAGAGTTCTGGAAGTAGGGATTTTTTCATTTTGAATTTCCTCCTTTTTCAGAATATTTCATATACAAGTATTGATATTTTTTTGGAAAATAAATTTTTTGTCTTTATACTTCTAAATCTTGATACAAAAATGTGGACATCTTTCAAAGGAAGGAAGGAATCAATCAATTTTAAAGAAGTGAGTCCAGACATATATGTGTAGATCATGCAAAGAAGTAACTTTCAGGCACAAACTGGAAGAAAAAGCCCTCCTGAAACAGCTACTTTCATATAAACATTGAATTACACGACAGAAAAATTATTTCGGAACAAATTCTCTTATATGAAGTATTGATAGTTTTGGAGTTATTCTTTTTTACATCCCAATCAGGCAATAACAATGAAAATTCTTTGTCGTTCTGGGTTATTAAGGTCCAGTTTTCTACACTTCATTCTGAGTTCAATGAGCTATCGCTCATATTTTCAGAAGCTTCATGTGAAGTAAATACAGAAAGCAGGATTAAGGTTAGCGAAACACTTGCGATCACAGTGAGAAATCAATAAAATTTGAAAAATACAGTAATTTATTTTGTTCGGTTACGAGTATTATTCGACTAGGTCTATTATCTGAGAATACTTACATAGCATCCTATGAATTCTACATCAACATTTAATTCATTTTTCAATTTTACATGGCTGATGCACTACAAATAACCATAATGCTCTCAAGGTGGATCAGGGAGTTATTGACTACTCAGAACACGAGGCAAACGACCATATCATTCGATGCCGTTGACACCCGAAAAAAGTAGTCAAGAAACACGAAAGTGTTCTGGGCACAATTCGAAGAAGCATTTATTTGGAAAGATATTACTTTAAGAAAATGCCTGCCAGACACTACATTTCATCAGAAACAATTCTGTAAATTACAAAGATTTCATTATGAATTGATTTCCAAACCAAGCTGAGATATAAATAAATCATATCAAACAGGATGTACTACAACTAGGGAGTGACTTGAAAATGTACCTGAGGCGCATCATTTTGTCGTAATAAAAGCATGCTACAATAAAACGTATATGGAAGATTATACGAATCAGAAAACACATTAGTTATTTAAGGCACTTCATGCACATTATAGTTGTTCATTGCAATATACAATTTAAATTAATATCTCAGAAGTAACCGCAAAATTAAAAATGTCGCAATACAAAATAAATTCAAGCGGCCTCACAAACCGACAGGCGTGATGAAGAAACATTGCAATCGGGTTGTTTTTATTTCAAGATCCGCATCGCCAATTATCCAGATCAATTTCAAAGAACCAATGCGTTTTCGAAGTAAGAAAATTATGTTATAAATACCGCATTAAAATCATTTGATTTCTTTGTTAATATTTACATTACCTTTCTACAAGTGATTTGTTTTATTGGTTGAGTATTGTTAAATTTTGTGGTACATATGGAATAAGCTGATATGAGTTACGTATTATCTGCAACTCCAATTATATAGGTAGATAATGAAGGGTAGCAAATAAATCCAAAAAATTCCCACGTAAAATGGGAAATAATCAGAACTAACATACTTCATTTCATATTTTTCATTAAAAGTGAATGTTTTGATTTTCTAACAAACCCTTCAAAGTATTAGGCTTATTGAATATGAACTTCAGTTTTTCTCGATTTTTCTCACTTCAAATAGATGAACGCAGGAAAAGAGAATTTTCTGATATGAATAATTTTAATATGGTTAGGAAAAATCAAAGATGAGGACTAGAAGGTGGTTGACAAGAGTTTAGATTCAAATGAAGTATGAGAATGATAATCAATAGTTTCAGACTTATTTCATTTTTGATAGAATCTAACGATATCAAATAAATTATACCATCTCATTTGTCAATGTTATTTTCATTTCACTATTCCTAATAACGGCACTATCGAACGCTTGACAATTTTTCGATGCCAACAGAAAGAAAAATGTGTCTAAGGAAAATTTTCAGTGCAGATCCGTTGATTTCATTAATTCATTTGATCCGTGATGTCAGGTATGTGTTCAACTGATCAGGTTTCTACTTTAGCAGAAAAAAATCGAATTTCGGTATAGTTTACTATACCTACCAAAGTATCCATGACTGACAATAAGTGCCTACTGATCTGAACGATTTTGAAACAAACTCCTTCGGGTAAGGGGATGACACTCAGAAATGGAATCTCGAAAATTATTGAAACATGTTATTATTACAGCAGAACCAGATAGAATAGTAATGATTTAAGATTGGATGGAAGATCAATATCTGACGTGATTTATCATGTGCAGACGTTGAATTCTGCCTTTTGTTAGGTTAGCTCAGTATATTTGTACTGAATAACTTTTCAATAAGAGCATTTATTATTATGTTTTTTTTTTCACCGTAGTATGCGTTGGTCAGGCCCTATCCCCCAAAGCCCCGTTACATTCGGGAGGGCGCGCCAGCATTATAAACTAACGACCACTCCCCACACGGTGGGGTAAGTGATCATTGAGTCCGTGAGTTGAACCATGTGCTCTGAGCAAGCGCAATGAGCCAAGAATGACAGCCTTCTGCACCTGTCCGGCTGAGATTTCGGCCTAAGTGCGGCAAGCCGGTATGATTTTAAGATTAGAGAGTAGAGAGGGCATCATTCCACCAAGGACTTCAATAATCAGAACAACTATCTTGACAGAGTGGTCTGGATATAGTCTGCGGAGTTCGAAGAGGAAAATCTCGATATTTGATCCGTTTTTCCTCCTCTTTTCGGACAATATTCGTCTCGCCAGGAACAGAAAACAAATATCGTCTTGCTCTGGTGGCCGAGAAGGACCACATCAGGCTTATTACCTAGTATGAGCCTGAGGGTGGGGGACGGATAGTTCCAATAAATTCGGCACTTCTCGTTCCCCACAACGGATTCAATATCCCCCGGAGCGTAGGTCAACACCTGTGTCTCGTCAATACCGTAAGAGTGCCGTAGATGATAATAAAGCACTCTTAGGGCCGCGTTATGTCGATGGATATAGGCCGAGACCGCATATGCTGGACATGTTGACAGCAAGTGCATTGGGGTCTCGGACGCCTCGCGGCAGGCCCTGCACCTTGTTACAGGAACGTCTATACCCATCACGCGACTGCAGTAGACTGAGGTGTTGAAGACACCATCCGGGCATGCCATCAAGAACCCCTCAGTTTCCGACTTCAGCCTACTCGACCTGAGGAAAGCAAAAGTCAGGCGCTTTGATAAACCAACGTCTTCAATGTTGCTGAACGGGTTCCAACTCGGTGACAGAGTTGTGAACACCTCGTTCAGTGTCGAAAACTAGACCGAGATCATAAGCTGCTCGGGTAGCTGCCCTAAAGAGAAATGCTCCAATTCCTGCTATCTCATGACCGCGGACCATGCAGAGAAGGTAATCCGAACTCCTCATAACTTGACAAGCTACATCCAGTACCATTCTGTCATGTAAACACTCGAAAGTCCACGGCCTCTCTGTTGTCGGGGGAAGTACAACCGTGGACAGGACGATTTGGGATGCAAATTCCTATGGAGATGCATCATTTTTCGGGTCTTTACGTCGAGTTGATACAGCTCCTCTTGAGTTCATTTCACTACTCCAAACGAGTAGAGTAATATTGGAACGGCAAGCATATTCATTGCAGCAACTTTGTTCTTCCCCAACCGTTCCGATGACCAGATCTGTCGGAGTAGGTGCTGATACTTGTCGCGGAAAGAGTTGCTGTTACCTCTTGTGAGTGGCGTTGGTCCACCACGAGGTAAGTATACGTCTCTCCGGCATCCAGATGGTGTAGGATGCTTCCATCTACGAGCTGCACATCATCTTCATAGTCCCCGCATCGTCCTCTTTTGAGATGGACCATTGCACATTTGTCTATCCCGAATTTCATACCGATAGCATGCGTGTACTCTTCCACCACTCAAGGTCTGATATAAATCCTCGTCTCCATTATTATCATTATTATTAATAAATTGATCACTAATTA
>WOGR01011763.1:0-10439 GCA_015342045.1 Leptinotarsa lineolata | reverse complement strand
TTCTTGGTACAATAATTTTTGTTTTTTTTTTTAATATATATTTTGCATCATCAGCCGATTTTATAACAACTTCAATGGGTCTTTTCTTATTTGGGACATATTTTTCTAATCTGAATACTTTTAAATTATTATATATTTGTCTATCGAATACACTAAGAACATTTTTGATAAGCTCTGAGTCTTCCGCTATTCTTTCAGCTTGTGTTTTCATGTTCGATTCCTCAACATTGAATATAACTAAATTAGAAACACGTGGTTGCCTTTCCATCATTTCATATATCAATTCCTCCCTATTATCCATAAGAACATTTCCAGGTCCATTTATACTATGTGTCGTAGAGGTTTGCATTTCTTAATTTGAGCCTCTAGTTTATCAATTTTCACCAATAGTGTAGGAATAAGCTTTACTCCATTTTGGCAGTCTTCGCAGTAGAACTTTAGCGTTCTCTTGCCTTTTAGGTCCATGACTTAGAGTTCGCTCGCAGTAAGTCCGGAACATTCCCTATGCGTAGATCTTTGACAGCTATCACATTGTATAATTTTGTCACCAGTTGATAGTTTGCATACACAACATTCCATTTTGATAAACACCAAAATCCTGTTCAAGGCTAGGTGTTCAAATCAAAAATTATTATTTCTAACGAGATATCTGTTGCGCCAGTTGCCGGGTCAGGATTTACATAAATTATCCCTTACCGGTCCGGAATTTCCAGTCCTCAGTTTATTGCACTCCAATTGAATTTCTCCGATCGCGTTTTAAATTTTTTTGTTCTTTTCGTCAGGAAACAGTTTTTTAGCTGTCTGGGATCTAGTATAACTCCCAATTATTTGACATCCTCCGACAGCTCGAAGTTTTAGAGGTCCTAGACCCTCTATATTGGTCCTCTTGGTGAATGCTACTATAGTTGATTTCATTAGGCATATACCCAACCCTCCTTCCTCAGTCCATCTTGTTATAATATTCAGGGCCTGCTGTATGCATCCCCTCACCATATCACTGTATTCACCTTAGACTAGTATGGCTAAGTCATCTACATACCCCAAGTACTTTGTCACCATCATGGTCCAGAAGATGTAGTAACTCGTCTATTACAAGGTTCCGTAACAGTGGGGGCAAAACTTCTGAAGACAGTCTCTTGCAACCCGTTCCACTATTGTTTCTCCCATATCTGTTATGTATACAGTCAATCCACCTACAGCTTGTGTCTTCGATCCCTTTTATCGACGCTTGTATGATTGATTCTAAGGATGTATACGCCCTTCAATATCCAATAATGCTTTTTCGGTGACCCGGCATAAAGCTGTTTCTGTTGACATACCAGACCCGTACGCATATTGCTCTCGATGCAGTCTCCTGTTAGCCAGAGCAATATCCCTAGTATGTCTGTCAAGTAGTTTTTTTAATGTTTTCAATGCAAATGACATGAGACTAACTGGTCTCCATGTTTTGGGTATGTATTCCAAAGCCAAAATTCCTCTGAGGATTATATACAATTTCTGAAGTAGAAGTTTCGGCCCTTTTTGCAGCATTGCTGTATGAATGCTATCTGGTCTTGTCGACTTATATGATTGAAATGAGTTTACAGTCCATTTGATCTTTTCCAAATCCATCTCTTGCCTGCGTACATATGTATGTATTTTTACTTTCC
Source organism: Leptinotarsa lineolata (assembly GCA_015342045.1). Classification (NCBI taxonomy): domain Eukaryota; kingdom Metazoa; phylum Arthropoda; class Insecta; order Coleoptera; family Chrysomelidae; genus Leptinotarsa; species Leptinotarsa lineolata. The sequence goes on along the minus strand of WOGR01011763.1, from coordinate 8,790 downwards.
CAAGATTATCACTTGCACCAGTCCCACCTGATGGCATTGGATTAGACGTAAACTCATGTTTTACTTCAGGATATTGAAAATCAAGCGATATCAGATAACCCCTTGAAAATTTAATCGTGGGCTTGCAGTATAATAATCACGACCACAGGCTCAACTAAATACATCTCTAACGACATTTGACTTTTACTTTCGTTAAATTAAATCTAAAGTGTTTATAACGTAGTATAAAGTTCATTGTTGAAAATACAATAATGGTGCAATAAATACCTGAAATTCAAACTCTCAGTTGATTTCATACTTATAAAATTTAGAAATATTTGCTAATTTTAAATTTCATATGAGTTTATTATTGGTGTGGTTTTTGTTTATTGAAAAAAAAAACACAAATGTTAGTAACAATACTTGATTTTTAATGTTGCTTTTTTTCAGTAATGATTTTAGCCGAGCTGTTGCAGAGGAGTACCTGAAATATTTCAATTTCGAAAAAGATACTCTGGATATAGCTCTAAGAAAGTTTCTTAAACAGTTTTCACTCACTGGAGAGACGCAAGAAAGGGAAAGAGTTCTGGTTCATTTCTCCAAAAGATATTTGGACTGCAATAAGGGATCATTCAATTCTCAAGGTAACTTAATTTTTTGTTTATATATCTCTCATTGTTTGAGTAGCAGATATTAATCGTCAATGAAACTGTAGAAAGAAATGAGCCGTAAAACTTCTAGAGGCCGGATACTAGAGTAAAAGAAACATGTTTATTCAATTAAAGTTTTGTCGTAAACTTAAGATTCGCCAGGCACTTGCACGACTCATGCTGGCGCAGTGACCAATTTTCTTGTATTACGTGTAGTGCAATTTGTTCCAATACTGCTTTCCTGTAGCTCCAGTTTCGCGAAATTATGCTACCAATTTGCAATAATTTTCTGAAATATTTGTCAGGAAGCCATTTGTTAAATCATTTCCACTTTTCGGAATCGAGTACCCCATAACTAATGGAGTTAGAAAGTTACAAAAACAATTCATCACAATTCACAAGTCACACTGCCTATATAGATATTTTGGAAAGTTTAAAACTCATATTTGCTGTATTTTGCGTATAAGGTATTGTTGGCAATATGTAGGGAATCAAAAGCACTTTTCAATGAATGATCACCCAACCCCCCATTCCCATTTTGAAAAATTTTGAGGGATGACACCCGCTCTAAGATGATTGAAGGTTTCGTAATGGTTTTTAGGTCAAAAATTGTTTCTCTTACGAACAAACTTGAATCTTTTTGGATTTTTGTGAAAAGTTCATGAATTCAATATTCATGTGAATATTTCTTTTATATAATAATATTCTCAGTTTGTGACTGAAAAAATTTCTGTGAATGATCTATATATCGTTATAAAAATGTTTATTGCAGTTTTTTTTACTATTGAAGTTTCCCACATTTTTTTCAATGATGAAGAAGTAGAAAACCAGTTGAGACTTTGTTTCTTGATAAGGTTGCATTCACAACACAACTTTATTCAAGAAAAAACACTTTTTTTTATTTCAGTGTGCCGGTTTAATTTTTGAACACCCTGATTTATATTAGATATTAATAGATACATCTTATCAATTCTAGGAAGAAACCTGAGAATTCTCACAACCTATGCGTTCCCTGGACCATATCAAAATTAAGAAAGCTTTTCTTACATTTAACTAGCTGAACATAAAAATATATTTATTGTACTTTTTTCAAATGTGAGAAAAGCTTTTATAATTTTGATATGGACCAGGGAACTCGTAGGTTGTGAGAATTCTCAGGTCCCTTCCTAGATTTGATCAGCCGTAATAGTTAATTATCAATTCTCATATGAAATCACTAGTGCTATGTACAGATTCAAATCTTTCATTTGAACCAATTTTCAGATAAGTTTTCAGGAGTAGTATATTTATGAATTTGATAATTACAATTTGCTATGGAGAATGTTATTATTTTTTTTTATTTTTTTTTAAGATGCTGTGCACACATTAACCTGTGCCATCATGTTGCTCAATACAGACTTACATGGGCAAAATATCGGTAGAAAAATGACATGTAATGAGTTTATAGAAAACTTGGCTGGATTAAATGAGTGCGAGAATTTTCCAAGAGACGTTTTAAAACAACTATATCACGCAATCAAAAACTATCCTCTTGAATGGGCGTTGTAAGTAATATAAAAATCTACTTTAACACATATTAGATATCTAGCTATAACAAATTATGATATTTACAATTGATAAATTACCTATTAACCCACAAAACCAACACTTTACCATTTGACCCTCGAGTACGTTTTAATGATGTAATAATTCAATTTTTGATAGGGATGAGGACACCGAAGAAAATAATGTACAGTCGCAGGTGAAGAACAACGAGGTCATCAGCTTAGGTGGGAATCCATTCTTAGATGTTCCTTCATCCCATAATGCAGTAGAATACAAGAAAGGTTATGTTATGAGGAAATGCTGTTATGAAGCAAATGCAAAAAGAAGTGAGTTTGTACACTTTTTAATAAGTCAAAAATTAACACCATTTTCATACTGGTTTTGCATTGTAAACTAAACTGAAATTCCCAATTTATTTCAACTACAAAGAATGTCTTTTAGTCATGGTCCAAACTGAAGTTGGCGATAAAGGAGGTCATTTCTGATCAATTTATTGCAGCCTTATTGCGTTTTATCCATTTCTTTCATGATACCCATTCCAACAACTGTGTTTCCTGTACTAGTATATACTAGTCCCTTGTTGTATGTTTGTCATATTCTTCTGAACAAATGTGGGTTATTCATAGATTGCACCTAGTGAGTAGCGCTATATTTATCAAGCTGATCTCTGATTTTTTGAAGCAGTTCTTTAATTCTCTTGTTGGACGGTCCTTTATTAAAGATTTTACGGTGTACGTTTCCAGGTACATTTTTTCAGTACTCTTAATTTTTTTCATGGACTCACTTCCCAATCTGATGCCATACCAAAGATTTTGGTACCCCCACAGCTGGTTTAGGGAGTTAATGATCAATGCCAGCACACTCATTACCTATGTCCTGCAACTAGAGTGTCCTTTTCCAGTCTGAATTAGCTCCGACCTTTCCTGCCTACCACATTATTACTAGATGTAAAGGAGGAAGATTCGAGAGTGTTTTCAATGCTACAGTTGGTGTAATTTTCTTTCTTTTTGTTATTCCTAAACAAGTAAATCTGCACCCTGCTCAGTTTTTCAATAGCGGTTAATGTATATGTTATCATGGGTTTAACCAGCATGGTGTACAGCCAGTACTTCATATCTGGTTTCAGCCCCCATTTATTTCCATAAGTGCATTAGGCCAGCATTAACGCCACCTCCGTATTTTTTTGTATTTTCTAGGTTTTGTTTTCTGAATAACATGAGGTCTAGTATCACTCCCAGATATTTAACCCCCAACAGATGTATCTCTTCAATAAAAAGTAAAACTGGAACCTCTGGCGTAGAATAAATAAAAAAAACACTTCCCGTTAACCATTCCTCTTTTTGACGCGCATTTCATCAATCAAGAGCTGAAGAAAACTTCAAGTTTCAAGTTTTCCTTTTTTTCATCTCCCGAAGACGCCAACTTGGTTGGTGAAACACGTATCGATAAGATTATTGAAGTTCTGGTGATTGGAAAAAGTGCTGGTTTTCTTTTATCTCTTCAACTTGAAATTTTAGAGTTCTCTCTCTGTATTGGTCCTCATGGTGAATGTTTACAATGGTCATTGAGCTTATGTTCAGCACTTCTTTCTTGGTCCATCTTGTTATAGTATTCAGGGCCTGTTGCATTTGTCCCCTCAGTATTTTATTGTATTTCTCTTGAACCAGGATGACCAAATCGCCTGCATAGCTCAGTACTTTATATGCAGTATGGTCCAGTATGGTAAGTCGTCCATTGTAAGGCTCTAAAAGCATGGGGATGAAACTTCTCCTCTTTGAGGACCACCTTTTGTCAACCTTGACACTACTATTTCTCTCATCATGGTCGTATATATTAATATTCTTTCAAGCACGTAGTCTATTCACCTCAGCTTGTGTCGTTTATCCCTCTTCTTTTCGAATACTGAATGATTGATTCCCAGGGTAAATTATCAAATGCACCCTCAATATTCAAGAGAGCAGATAAAAGTACTTTCTTGTTCTTATAAGCATAATCTGCTTTTCTGTTACCCAAATGTTGTTTTAAAATTGTTCTAAAATTGTTCGTTCCGTTAACCCGTTGACGAATGTAAACCCTCAGAAGTCGAAACTTGTGCGAACAATGGATTAACGAGGTCTTACCTTTTAACGTTCGATTACCCAGCACGGGTATTTCCGTTGTCATACCTGGCCTGTATGTATATTGCTCTTGCAGTGGTCTGTTAGACAGTTCTGTGTTCTTAATATATTCGTAAAGTAGTTTTTCCAGTTTTTTTTTAATACTGATGACATGAAACTGACTGGTGTCAAGTCTTTTGCCAAAGACAGAGGATGTCTGGCTCTGGTACAGTACAAGTTCTTCTAACACTAGACAGTTTTTAAAGCAGAAGGTCTGTTCCTTTTTGTAATATAGGATAAATGCCATTTGGTCTCGTCGACTTATATAGGTGAAAAATGAGTTGACAACCCAAGTCTGCCTCTTTCTTTGCTACCTGTCAATCTATCCTGGACGCCTTTTTGGAGGCCTCCAGTTCTGAACTTGACCAGGGTTTCGGTTTTAGATTTGTAACTTCTGATTTGGGGAAAGTTAGTTTTTTCTTTTTTTTGGGTACTCCTCAGTATATGTTCTTGTTATTAGCTGTTAATGAAATGGAGTCTCGTAATAATTATTTAATACTACTTTTATTAAGATTCGAAATACATATAATTATATCGTAACGCCACCATCGCGACTTGGAACAGAACAATATACTTGACCGGAGACAGTGTTGCCAAAATGCTGAACTAACACCCCCCCCCATAATTTAATAAACTAAACATTCCTAGCATGATAGGTAAAGACTCTATAAAAAAATACAAAATTAAGAAGATTACATAAACACAAACATCATTTGTAACCTAAAAATTCAACAAGTTTGTTGAATTGGACAATATGTAAAATAATAATAATAACTAATTTATTGAACAAAATTACAATTTTGTTCAACTGGCTATCGATCGAAGTTCTTCCGCCCGTGTAACAAAATTGCTTTGAAATTACATAGTTTATTTTACAATATTACAAAAAAAATTAAATGAATATGAAAATGAACAAACGAAACAATTCCATTGATAAAGTTGTGTTAATTTTTCTAACAGTGTTTCTGTTGGGTGTCGATGTCATACTCTTGCATGAGGGTTTCTTGTCACAGCTTACTTTCTAATGATATCTACATTGTCGTCTTTTCCAGAAAACTTCTGAGTAAGTGACGGTAGTCTTTTCTCAACAGGGATAATACCAGTGAGTTGGTACAGCAAAGGGTTTGGAGGGTTGTGTTTGGGGTTATTGTTAAATTTTCTTACAGTATTTCTGTTGGGTGTCGATGTCGTACTCTTGCATAGGGGTTTATTGTCACAGCATACTTTCTAATGATTTTTACATTGTCGTCTTTTCCAGAAAACTTCTGAGTAAGTAACGGTAGTCTTTCCTCAATAGAGATAATACCAGTGAGTTGGTACAGCAGAGGGTTTGGAGGGTAGTGTTTGGGGTTATTGTTAAATTTTCTTACAGTATTTCTGTTGGGTATCGATGTCATACTCTTGCATAGGGGTTTTTGTCACAGCATACTTTCTAATGGTTTCTACATTGTCGTCTTTCCCAGAAAACTTCTGAGTAAGTGAATGTAGTCTTTCCTCAATAGGGACAATACCAGTGAGTTGGTACAGCAGAGGGTTTGGAGGGTTGTGTTTGGGGTTATTGGGATGCCTTAATCTAGTTATTTTCCTGATAGCCATTGTTTCAGATACTTTGATCCTTTGTTTGGTATTGAGAAACAGTGTGTGCGAGTATTCAATAAGTGGACAACAGATTAGTTTAACTATTCGGCTTGCTGTTGATATGCTTTCACCTGTCCCCGGGTTTGTCAAACTTGTGAAATGTGCGGCTCTTGCAATCACTTTCTTTTTTTGTTATTGACGCGGCTGTTGAAATTTAGTCTGGAATCAAGCGTAACACCTAGGCAATTAACTGTCGATTTTGCATGTAGGATATGTTGGTAAACGTTGATTGTTGGAGAAATTGCGGAATTCCGATGATTAAATATGATGAACTGAGACTTAGATGGTTTGGCTGGAGCCTACATTTATTGAACCACTTATTTGTTATTGTTGCAAAATGTTCCAAATTGTTAGTAACTTTGTTTAGCGTTTGATCGTGCGCAATTAGGTTGGTGTCAACTGCATACTGGAGAATATGCAGTTGACACCACCATGCCTGAAGTGGTTGATATTCGCTTGTTGGTGGCGATAAATATCAGAGCTGTATAAGTTATATAACAATGATGAGAGCGCTAAACCCTGTGGAACTCCCTGCTCTTGGATAAATTCCTCTGAAAAACTACTCAATACTTTAATTCTCAGTTTCCTGTCAATTAGCAGATTCTTATGTAAACCTTTGGTAAATCAGCTTCTTGAAGTTTTTATTCAACATACATTAATTATATCAATCCTTTACAAAGTACATCTTGCAAAAAACTGATTCTTACATCAATGTGTTTCGGTTTATTTTCACATTTCCTTTGTTTACCTATGTGGATAACACTTTGATTATCTTCAATAATTTGGGTTGGAATAATATGTGTTAAATCAAATCATAAGTCTATCAATACCTTTTGAATCCACATCACTTCTGAAATTGTTATGCTTAGTGCAATAAACTCTGCTTCACAAGAGGATAAAACTAGACAGTTTTGTTTACGAGACGACCAATGCACCAAGTTTCCAAAAACTTTGATTGCGAAACCAGTCGTAGACTTCCTTGTGTTTATATCGCTGGCCAATCAGCGTCACTAAAACGTTCAAAAATAAGAGGTGAATAATATATGATGGAATTGGCCGATACTTGATGAAAATCCATAACTAACGTATTCAAAACGCACTTTATTGTGATATTTTCACTAAATAGTTTCACAAAAACGCAACACGTTAGTGAAGACACGCCCGAAGAAGCCATTGTATGGCGAAACACGTTGCGTTCGGTTGGGATTGAAAACGACTTAAATACTATACCTAAAAACAAATATATGCACGAGTAGTCACAGTGTAGTCACGATATGGCTTCAAGTCGATGGATGTACCTTCTACAAGTTTCAATTTCAAGTTGTGTTCTATAGGAGTAGGTTTCACTTTACACTCAGACATTTTGAATTTGTTCAGGAGTCTCAATGAAATTGGTTTGTCTTAGTTTCAAAGTTTTATTCTCAAAGTCACGTTCAATGTTTATTCCTGAGAAAAACTTGGTTTCGCCAATGTTTTTCATATCAAAATTTGTAGATAATGATGATTTAACATTGTTCATCTCACTCATGTTATTATCAATAAGTAATATGTCATTGACATAAACAAGAATGTAAAGTAAGGTAATTTTAGTCACTTTAACAAATAAGCACTTATCGGATTTCTTTCATCAACACATTTGAATGACTTCGATACCATTCCCTGGATGACCGCTTTAGACCATAAATTGTCTTGTCAAGATTACATAATTTTTGACCTTGACATCCTGTTGGTTGCTTCATAAAAATAGTTTTTGTGAGGTTTCCGTTCAAAAACGCCGTTTTGAACTCCATTTGGTGTATGAATAGTTTATTTTCGTTTTCAACTGATGAAACTATTCTAAGGGTACTTAACATGGATACAGGAGAATAAGTTTCATTGAAATACAGGCCCTTTTTTGTCAACAGCCTTTAGCAACTAGACGTGCTCTGTATATCATTTCTCCAAATTCACTTCTTTTTAATGCGAAAACCCATTTACAGTCAATGAACACTATTGGGTGGTAAATTCACTAATGTCCAGGTATTGTTTGTTTTCAACACTTCCAATTCTTCCTGAATGATTTTTTCCAATCTTTGTTTTTCAGGGAAATGTTTTAAATCTGGTACATCTTGTGGTATATTTTCAGTATACATCTCAGCGTTTAATGCATATGCATAATACGATTCATGATCATCATTATGATCTAGTATATAGTCATTATGCCAAAAGTGGGTCTTTCTTATCCTTCCTCGAGCATTTTCATTTATATTCTCTTCTATAATTTTTGAAATTTCCTTCTGTGGAATGTTTTCCTCTACAACACTTTTATTTCTATTTATGGAAAACCACATTTCTGCTGGGGTTTTGACCTTTTGGTTATGGTTTGATTTATTTACATAATGATTCATAATATAAGAAGCAGTCCGAAGAGCTTCTCCCCTAAGGGTTTTAGGTACATTACTGTCAGCTAGTAGTGATCTATCCTCCGCTAACACCGTTTTTTCGAGGGTTATAGGGTACACTTAATTCCATCTTAATTCCATATGAACTACAAAAGTTCTTCAATTCATTTGATATATATGGCCTTTCATTATCTGTTTGTAATCGTGATATTCTGCTCTGGAATTGTACTTCCACTTCAGCTTTATATACCTTACTTTTGTTCTTCAACTAATAAACCACAACAAAGTGGGTATATACACCAGTCATCATAGTAAGTTCACCTCGGAATTCGAGATATCCAGCTGTAAGTCTGTAAATACTTGTATATTGACACCCCAAAAGTTGTCTCAAAACCTACATATGGTAGGGTGTACGCAACTATTAAATTTCAAGGTCAAAGG
>WOGR01011762.1:0-10440 GCA_015342045.1 Leptinotarsa lineolata | reverse complement strand
CGGTGATCACTGTAAAATGGGAACCCTAGATACATGGTCGCAACTTATCGATGCTCCACAACACTGCCAGGCATTCACACTCCGTCGTGGAATACTTCCTTTTTTGCTTCGTTAGAGACCTCGAAAGGTAGCACACGACTTTTACACCATCTTCAGGGTATGTTTGAGTAAGGACAGCTCCAATTCCATAGGCACTGGAATCGGTCTGAATGACGAATTCCAAATCGAAATTAGGACATGATAACACAGGAGCTGATCTCAGTCGTTCCTTTATGAGTTTTAAAGCATTCTCCTGTCGGTGTGTCCAACAAAATTCTACATTATTTTTCAAAAGTTCCGTCAAAGGTTGAATCAGAGAGGAAAAATTCGGTATGAACCTGCGGTACCATGAGGCAGTACCAATGATACTACGAATATCAGACACTTCAGTGGGCGACGGAATATTCACAATTGCTTGCACTTCCCAAGATCTACGTGAAGTCCATTCACATCAACAACATATCCAAGGTAATGTAGTTCTGAGCGACAAAATTGACATTTCTCCTCACTTAGTGTTAAACCAGCGGACATCAGCCTATTGAAAATCTCAGAAAGTATTTCCACATGTTTTTCAAACGTTTCAGAGACAACAACGATATCGTCTAGATAGACGAAAGCATATGGTTCAAGATCCACTCCTACAACCGCATCTTTAAGTCGTTGCCAAGTATCCGGTGCAGTATGGAGACCAAACGGTAGTCGTTTGAATTGGAAAAGTCCTAGGAACCCTTAGGACTCCTAGACAATTACAATTATTTCCGTTTGCCACCGTAACTGATTGTAACTCAGCAGGTTGTATATTGATTAAGCCAATGCTTTTGAGTAATTGCCACCCTTTATTTCCTACAATTGTTCTGCTTGCTCCAAAGTCCAGTAAACCTAGCAAATTTTTCCTAAAAATTGAAACATTCCCATAAGGTCGGTCATCACCATCAGCATGAGATAAAACAAAATCTAAAACGAACTTGACCGGATTACACGAATCATCGACCAACTTTTCTCTTCGAGGCGTGGCTTGGTCAGTACCTAGCGCTTCGATTTATCGTTTCCCTGCAATTTATTGCAACGTGGGCAATTGCGCACCGTGACGTTTTGGTAACCACACTTGTAACAGTATCGTTTCTGTTGTTGTCAGCAGGTAGTCGAAAGGTGCCCTAATTCACTACAATTCCAACAACGTTTTCCGTCAGTTATTGAGACATCTGTACTTTCTATGTTGTTTACGTCCCTCTTCGTGCGTTCAAATAAATTGTGGAATCAAAATAACTCAAAAATCAATCAAAATAGTAGAAGGGCGCTTGGCGTCGTGGCACTGAAATGCGTTCAAATTAATTGAGGAATTGGAATAACTCAAAAATAAACGAAAATAACAAAAGTTCGCTCGGCGTCGGTAGACGTCGTGACGCTAAAATGCATTCGAATCAATTGAGAAATTGAAATTACTCAAAAATCAATGAAAATAACAAATGGATGCTCGGCGTCGGTAGGCGTCGTGACACTAAAACGTTTTCAAATATATTGAGAAACCAAAATAACTCAAAATTCAATCAAAATAGCAGAAGAACGCTTTTCGTCGGTGGGCGTCGTAGCACTAAAATGCGTTCAAATCATTTGGGGAATTGGAAAAAGTCAAAAATCAAAGAAAATAACAGAAGGACGCTCGGCGTCAGTAGGCGTCATGGCGCTGAAATGCATTCAAATCAATTGAGGAATTGAATAACTCAAATATCAACGAAAATGATAAAAGGACACTTAGCGTCGGGCGTCGGGACGCTAAAATGTATTCGAATATATTGTGAAACCAAAATAACTCGAGATTTAATCGAAATAGCAGAAGGACGCTTGGCGTCGGTGGGCGTCGTAGCACTAAAATGCGTTCAAATCAATGGAGGAATTGAAATAACTCAAAAATCAACGGAAATAACAAAAAGACGCTCGGCGTCGGTAGGCGTCATGCCGCTAAAATTCAAGGATCAATTCCATGCACACAAAATATTGAGACGTCTCAGTCAAAGCGAAGCCCCACGTTGGGCGCCAAATTTGCAACGTGGGCAATTGCGCACCACCAGTCTCAATCGAGTTATGGTTCACACATTCAGCTTATACAAGCTAAAAATCGTATTTTTCCCGTCAAAAAAATGACAATTCCAAAGATGGAACTCATGGCCGCTACAATAGGAGCTAGACTGTTGAATTTCGTACGCCAATGTATAGACAAATCTGCTAAAAAGTATATTTCTGGATAGAATTAACTACAGGGTTAGCATGGATTCAAAGGGATGATCAATGGAAACCTTTCGTATGGAACAGGGTTCAAGAGATTCGAAAATTATCGAAGAAAGAAACTTGGCGTCATATTCCTGGAAGTATGAATCCTGCTGACCTTCCATCTAGAGGATACAGATAGTGGGTTGGTCCTAATTGGCTGTTCGAAAAGGACAGTTGGCCCAACCACGTTTATGATTCATCAGAAGATGAAATTATCCGAGAAAGGAAAACTGGTATAACTTCCTTATTTTTGAATTTCCCTATAGATGATACTATATTTCATAGATATTTTTCGAAATATCAAAAGTTAGTAAATCTTTTAGGATGGATTAAGAGATTTATATTCAACTGTTGTCATCTTCTTGAGTACAGAATTGGCAAGTTATCTCTCGTAGAAAATGAATGTGCAGAAAATTCTGTTATAAAATTCGTCCAACAAGAGGTATTGCTTGATGGTATAAATGATAACAGAATATCCTGTTTTGATAGCAATGGTGTTATAAGGATGAGAACAAAAATTTCAGGAAGAAAAGACCTCAATGATTTTTTATTTCCTATAGTTTTGCCTTCAAAACATCCAGTTGTATACAGATTGATTTATTATTATCATATTCGAGCATGTCACGATGGTTTACTCAGTATGATAAGAGAACGATATTGGATTAATAATGGACGCAAAACTATCAGAAGTGTTATTTTTAACGTGATATGCCAAAGATATAGTCCAAGAAATTTGACACAATTCCTATAGCTTTGTCTGAAAACCGAGTGCGAGACACTTGCGTTTTTGAGATGATAGAGATTGACTTAGCTGGTCCGCTTTATATTCGACACAATGAGAAAGCATGGATTTGTTTGTTTACTTGTGCAGTCTACAGAGGTATTCACTTGGAGTTACTGAATTCTTTATCCACAGAGTGTTTCTTGCAAAGTTTGAGAAGATTCATTGCTAGAAGAGGACGTCCTCTGTAATTTATAGTGACAACGGAAAAAAATTTGTAGATTCAGATAATATGATATCAAATCTTGATTGGAATAAAATCACGGAATTCAGTGTTGCTCAAATAATCGATTGAAAATTCAATCCTCCTACAGTAGCATGGTGAGTTTGTTGGTGGGAGCGGTTGATTGGGATCATGAAGCAACTTTCACGCAAAGTATTAGGAAAGTCGTCCTTATCTTATGAGGAACTTTACCCAGCTTTGTGCGATTGCGAGTCTATCATTCTCAAGACCATTATCATAACTTTCTGGAGATATTCATGATTTGATCCCCCTAACTCCAGCTATGTTTCTTCAGGAAATTGAAGAAACTGGCGTTTTTGATTTGGATCAATTTGAAACAAGTTCTCTTACAAGACACCTCAGATATCGACAAAAAGTTCTAGAAGATCTAAGTAAAAAATTTAGGAACGAGTACTTATGTTTTATGCAAAAAAATGTCTATCACGAAAAATTGATATTGCCGATATTCTCATGATTAAGGATGAAAATCTCAAGCGTCTTGATTGGCCTCTGGGCAGGGTAGAAGAAACTTTTCCTGGCAGAGATCGTGAGGTACGTTTGGTGAGATTGAAGACATCTTCTGGCAAATTATTACGTTTTGTACAAAAGTTATATCCTTTGGAAAATGATTCTAAAGAACAAAGTAGTACATTGAAACGAGAACTTACTGATAAAAAAACCAATAATTTGCCCTCAAAACCACTTGTTGAGTCTATTGCACAAAATGTTCCTGAAGATGTCATCGAAATGTTCAACACAGCGATGTTCCTGCAGTGGAAGCTACTACAACAAGATGTGGTCGCAGTTAAACCTCCTTCGCGACTTCGCGAAGATTTCCCTGATTTTCAATAGGATTTGTTGAGTATCTCTCTCAAGATACCCAAGGTGGGAGTATATTGAAAATTAAAGACCCTGTATTGTTTTAGAAGTTGTTGATAGTTACGTCAACTGTATCTTTTTGACATCTTTGTAATTTCGAATCATATATTTGTATATTTTAACTGAGTATATGTTATTTATCTTCTCCATCATATTTTTGAACGTCTTCTTCTACCAGGTGGGTAAAGATTACGTTATATTATCAAACAAGCTTCATGCATGGTTTCGAAGTGGATGACGATGCAATAAAATTGCCTTATATATTATTGATGATAACATTATAATAATAATAATGTTTGTGAAAGAACGCTTTTGGCTTTCTACTACTCCATCTTGATACGAAAAAAAAGTGGGAATCTTCCAAAGAATCACTCTTTTAAATATAACCCTTTCAATTCCAATAATGTTTGTATATCGGTGCATCGGTTAATCTCCATAAAGTATAAAAAGGTTCATTCTATCGGTTTTTGCTGTTTTCGGGGTGAGGGTAACAATCGAAGCGGTGCTACTTGGCGTTTATTGTGACGTAGTCGAGATAGTCGAGCGCGCGGCTGAATTAAAAAAAAATAATGATTTTAGATGGTGACAGTTAGATAATAAAAATGATAAATGAAAAATTATAGAAAAAACAATGCGACTGCATTGTTTTTTCTTTGATCACTTGCAAATTGTTTCACAGCATTTATGGTCACAAGAAAGCCGTCGAAACTATCAGGTCTGGTTAATTTACCATTTTTTCCCAACTCCATAGAGATTTTTCAATGTCATACCCTGCATTCATAGCAGCATACCGGGTTGGTATCACTCAAAACACGATTACAGATGTATACGTGTAGTGAATGTGGAAAAAGTTTCACTCGGAGTAACAATTTGCGTCATCAGCGGGATTTATGCACTCCCACAAACAATGAAGGACCATCAACGTTGAAGAGGTCTAGATTAAATTCTCCAACACCTCCAGAAATGCAGACCTGTTTGTGCTGCAATTTGAATAATGCAAGTGATCAGATGAATGTTCAACAAATGCATGTGTATAATATGGAGATCGTGTTGAAATTATATGCACAGCATTCAAGTGTGGAATTGTGAGCTACAGAGTGGAAAGTCAAAACCGTCATGTGGATTACCTCACATTTTTTAATGAATTGAAGCAGAGAGTTTTGTAACTACTCGAAGAAGTGTTAGTTATCTATCGAAGTGTGAAAGTCAATATTGAGGTGTTTGATTGTTTCTATCTTCAAACTAAGGATTTTTAAAAAGTAAAATAATTCAATAGTCCCAAGCACGTTGTCGATCAATCGAATGATCTGGATGTGTTTTATAACACTTCTATTGATGCTACAACTGCTCAAGCAATAGACTTCCAAGATCGTCAGTCAGATTTGTGATGTATCTTATATCAAGTTATCCAAATTCATTGAGTTGAAGGAAAGTGTTGTGAATGTTATCAATCAAGATCAGTACTGCTTTGCATGGGCTGTAACTTCAGGTTTGTATCCTACCAGTGGGAGAGTGTGTGAAATTTCTCATTTCCTCACTTCTCTACCGCGTTGAATGTAGCTGTTCGGTGAAAGTTCAATTTATTCATATTATCTTGTGTCACGTACCACCCTGCTTAGGTAGGTGGTTGCATTCCAGAACACTTGAACCTCTCATGTCTCACCCCTCAGTAGTGAATATTGTATGGTTCATGTATACCTAGTGCGGTCTTAGATGGCAATAGTTGAACATCTGTTTATTCTGTTCAATATTCACGCTATCAATTATTCCAAATACCCACTATCGAAGTGAATTGTTAAATGGTGAGGTAGTGTTTCATCAACAAGGATATCACTACAAAATTCAATTTGAACTCACAAACAAAACATGGTCCATCGAGAGGGATAATTATCAAAGTGTCTTATCGCAAATTTGAAAGAACTTTGAAGGTATAATTACAAGTAAAGGTGTTCGTAAAAGAGCACTAGGGAGCGGTAAAACGTGTCTATTGTGTAACTACCGGCAAATCGGAACCAAGAGAGCACTTACAGCGTGGGAATCAAACAGGTGGTTGGTAATGGCGTGTAGTTTGGACAACGTGGCCACAGAATCAACGACATCAGAACTCCTCGTGCAAGGGCAAATGCATGGGCGGCGTATTCGTAAGGGTATGGCAGCGAATCAACAATTAATAATATAACAAGTAGAAATATATCTACACAAACGGCAGAAAAGGAGTTTCAGTGAGTACATTCATCCTATTCTGAACTTGTTCTACCTGTTCACATTATTGGTTTTTATTTGTCATTTTTCGGAAACTAACACAATTAATTTGGATTCATAGTTAAAGTGAAGAACGAACTGAATAATTTAATTTGTAAAAGGGGTGTAGTAAAGGGGAGAGTAATGAGGTTTGAAACCTTTTTATCTTCAATTACGGACAACACGTTGGGGCAATTGCCGGCTCGAATAGAGAAATGCAAAGATTGTTGGGATGAGTTTCAATCATTACAAGATTTCAAGGAGAAACTTGATGGGTCTAATGAACAACAGGAAGAGAGAAAAATTTTTGAAGAAACATATTTTAGAGTTATTTCTCTAGCGGAAGGCATCATTATTTCAAATTCGGTAAGAGTAACACGAATACGGGGGGTGTTCAAAACATTGTACAGAGAGGGCAACCGGTAGACAAAAATGTGAAACTACCAACGATGGAAATTCCGTCATTTCACGGTTCGTATAAGGAATGGATGGAATTTCACGACACATTTGATGTCCGTTGAAGGATAATATTTTCGATTCAGGCGACTCTTTAGTCATTGCAGTAAATAGATTTCAACAGCTGGAAAGAAGGTAAGACAAGGACATACGAATGAAGGAGCAATATCATGGATTCCTTGAGGAGTACAGTGATCTAGGGCACATGACTGAAACTGGAACTTTGGAGGAGACAAACAATACTGATAGTTTGGATCATCCAATCTATTATCTTTTCCATCACGTTGTGTTTAAAGAAAATTTTTTAACAACCAAGTGTAGGGTGGTGCTTGACGGATTCGCAGCGACAGACACTGGGTTGTCATTGAACGGTGTTTTGATGGTCGGACCCAAAATGCAGGACAATATTTTCAATATATTACTTCGTTTCCGTAGGTATGAAGTAGTTCTTGGGGGGGATGTGGAAAAAATGTATCGACAAGTGAACATGAAACCTGAATATGGGGATTTGCAAAGGATTCTGTGTAGGATTTCTTCTGATCGACAAATAGAAATCTATCGACCCAACACCATAACATATGGGACTGCACCAACATCATTTTCGGCAGTAAAATGTTTACAGCCACTAGGATTGGACAACAAAGAACATTTTCCTATGGCCAGTCAAGCCATAATAAATGATTTCTATATGGACGATTTATTGGTCAGTATAGGTTCAGTTCAGAAAGCGAAAATACTTCAGGAGCAAATAATTCAAATCCTCAAAGCAGCTGAATTCACTCTGAGAAAGTGAGTTTCGAATCGCATGAAAACTCTTGAAGGTGAAGTTGATGATAATTTCAATATTGAACGCTATTTATCAGATGACAAAACAATGAAAGCATTGGATCTGTTATGGAATTCTGAGCAAGATATTCTCCAATACAAAATACGAATAGACCAAAGTCAAACAAGGGCAACAAAACGAATTAACTTGTCAAATGTTCAATCCATTGGGTCTCGTAAGTCCGGCAATCCTAAGAGCAAAACTGATTATGCTGGAATTGTGAAAATTGAAGTTGAACTGGGATGAATCTCTTCCTCTCGATATTCATACGTCTTGGCCCCGATTCAAGCAACAAATCCAAAACTTGAAAAAATTAAAAATACGAAGACAAGCTATTTGCTTGAACCAACAGGAAATTCAATTGCACTGTTTTGCGGACGCCTCAGAAACTGCGTACGGATCTGCAATTTATATTCGGTCTACCAAGCAGAATCACATACATCATGTAAGTTTAATTTGCGCAAAGTCACGGGTAGCTTTAAAAAACCAACAATCTTCCTAGGCTTGAGTTATGTGCGGCCTCATTAACCTGCAAGCTTGCGAGCAAAGTATCAGACGCTTTGCACATTATCTTTGATAAGGTTTATTTTTGGAGTGATTGAAGCGTGGTTTCAGCATGGTTGAGGGACGAACCATGCCAGTGGAAAACCTTTGTCGTAAATAGGATTGCTGGAATACAACATTTAACGAAGGGTCATTAGTGGCATCACATAGTATCCCAGGACAATCCTGCGGATATAATATCAAGGGGCTTGGACGCCTATTCCCTGAAGTCTTGTGAGTTATGGTGGCATGGACCCAAATGGCTTGGTAGGGATGACAAATCAGGGCCAAAGTCTAAGTATATAGTACCAGAACATATCCCAGAAGATAGGATCCCTCGCCACACCTTTAGTGTTTTTAGGTTAGAAACAGATATGTTCCAAAGATTTTCAAGTATAATCAGACTCTTAAAAATGGTAGCATACTGTTTGAGGTTTATACACATTTGTAAATCCTTTGCACATACACGAGCATCAGAAAAATTGAGAGTTGAGAAAATGCAAGGATCTTTGAAAACTTTAATAAAATCAGCTCAAAATCAACATTTCAGTAGTGAAATTCATGCATTGCGTAAGCCTAAAGCAATTTATAATTCCAGCAAAATTATAGGCTTGAATCCATTATTAGATGATGAGGGACTCCTTAGGGTAGGTGGTAGGTTGAGAAGGGCAGGCATTGGCTTTGACCAAAAACATCCTATTTTATTGCCCCGCAATCATGTTTCAACAGAGCTTCTCGTCTTGCTCGAGCATTATAAAAATCTGCATGCAGGACCACAGGCCCTGTTAGCTATAATCAGGTTAACTTATTGGCCAGTATCAGGGCGTAGTACTATTGAAAATATTTTGCATGGGTATATTACTTGTTTGAAGTTAGATCTGCTGGTTTCAAACACATAATGGGAGATTTACCTGAGGAGCGTATAAATCAGAGTCGTCCTTTCACCAATTGCGAAGTTGACTATGCGGGTCAGAAGGTTAAGTGGACAAAGAGTTTCGAAGGGTTACTTGTGTGTTCGTGTGCTTTGCCACAAAGGCAGTGCATTTAGAACTGGTGATTGATTTAACCACCAAAGCTTTTATGAATTGCTTCAAAAGAATTGACGCTCGTCACGGAGTGTATGAAAACATTTTCTCAGACAAAAGTACAAATTTCACGGGCGCTTGCGATGAATTGAAGGAACTGTACACCTTTCATCAAAACCCTTTGAATCAATCTAAATTTCCAGAACATTTTTTACAAACGGCTATTTAGTGGCATTTTATACCAGCTAACTCTTCTCACCAAATATCATCTCAAAAGGGTAATTAGGAACAATACTTCAACTGATGATGAATTGAATACAATCATAACACAGGTAGAATCATGTTTGGATTCCCAACTTCTCATTTCTCTCTCAGAAGACCCCGATAATTTTGACTTACTCACACCGGGTCAATATCTAATTGGTTCGTCAATAGCACCCTCACCTTGAGGAGATTTTTCTCAGCACAAAACCAGTGAACTTAAAAGCTATCATCAGTTAACTCGAACAGTATAGCACTTTCAGACACAAAATGAAAGAAAAAACCCCTTCTGAAACAGCTACTCCCACATAAACATTGAATTACATGAAAGAAAAATTTCTTTGAAAACAAATACTTTTATATGAACACTGAATTATACAAAAAACATTTTTGTTACTCAGTTTGTATTCCAAATATTCGTTACAGATTCAAATCAGATATCTTTCACAGAATTTTTAAACGATGTACTCCTCCAAAGAAAGGAAGGAAATGTTTCGAAAGAATCCTTTCTTTCGTGTAATTCAATGTTTATATGAAAGTAGCTGTGCCAGAAGGGCATTTTCTTCTATTTTGTGTCTGAAAGTTACTTTTTTGAATGATCTACACATTTATGTTCAAAGTCACTTCTTTTAACAATGAATGCTTACTTCCTTTCTTGGAAGATTCCCACATTTTTTTTATCAAGATGAAGTAGTAGAAAGCCAAAAACTTTCTTTCCCAAAAATAACTATCGAATTTTGCAATATCTTGAATACATGTCTGAAACAAAACTTCTTCAAATATAATAATAAATTTTACCTACAAAACTCAGGTCTCCCTATGGGCTCACCCTTGAGTCCCATAATGGCAGACATTTTCATGGTCATACTTGAAGATACCCTCATTGTCAATAACTCCC
>WOGR01011761.1:0-10440 GCA_015342045.1 Leptinotarsa lineolata | reverse complement strand
AGAAACTTTGCTCCAAAATCAAACCGAGTGGAAAGATTTTCGACCCTATTCCACAAACTTGAGAAGTGAGAAGTTTTTTTTGGGATGACCAAGCACTGCGAGAAAATTCTTCTAACCCTCTGAGAGTGATTCCTATATTGAAATATTTTAGGAAATCAAATTAATTTCCATTCCTATAGTACGTGGGCATACTTGAAGACGGGCTTTAAATCAAATTATCTAAATGAAAAATTTGTTCAGGCCAGTCACAACTCACCTACACAGTAGGTTTATAGACTAACACTTATCAGAAAACAACTGCTAATACCACCAAGGGCGTTGGATTATAACCGACAGATGACAGTGCAGGATTCTTCACAGAAGTAATTTCTGCAAATGATGTGACAACCTTATCTAAAAGCTCTTGAGAAATGATTTTCAGTTGTTTCCTACAAAGCTGCATTCGATGTAGTGAGTTTTGGTTCATTGACAAAAACATCTATTCAAATTAAAATTTTATTTTCTATTATTAATTTGAGAAATGTTCAAAAAATTCTTATTACCGTGGTAGCATTAATATTGAGACTCTTCAACATTTCATGCCTGCACTATTTGTGTTTATTTTTACCGGAAATAATTTGACTTAGTTGATGAGTGAAATTAACAAAAAAAGGGTGTTTGAAATATTTGTTTTTGAGAGGTAATTTTGTTTTGTATTTTCTACTTCAAGACGGAAAACGATACTCTTATTATTAATACATTTGATTTTTATTTTGATACGTTGTACACCAGAAACAGAATTTTCATCTTCAACAATGGTATACAACACAGCTGAACGTGTGGTAACGTGTAAATTCGCTAATTAGTAGCAGATTTTCAAGAAACCGGTACTGTCACAAATAAAAAAAAGGGATAAACCAAAGTTACAGGATGAAGCAACGCAAATTGAAGTACTACTTCATCGACCCGTCAGGCAGCTACAACAACTGAATTATTCCGCAAATCTGTAAGAAAAGTATTTAAATTACATACATTTCATCCATACTATATGCAAATCCTTAAGGAATTGGATGACGATGACCTCGACAGAAGAAATGAATTCTGTGAATTTCTGACAGCTCCAATTATAGCGGTACCTCGGCTCATCAGACATATTTGCTTAAGTGACGAGAAGGGCATATCCCATACGCAATATCCCGAAAAAGTTTACGCTTGGGCTATTTATGGAAGGAAATTTGAATAGCGAAATGAATGCTCACATACTAAAAAGATAGTTCATGAATTAGAGAGTCAGAGAAACATACAGGATGGGGCACCTCCTCATTATGTAGTTACGCCTAGAGAATGGTTAGATAATAATTATGCTAATCAGTGGATTGAAAGAAGAGGCCTCATTTAATGACCTTCTTGGTCCCCGGACCTATCTCTTCTTGATTTCTTTCACGGGCCCACCTGAAATTTGTTATTTTTAAGACGTAACCTGACTCAATAGAGCAACTGAAGGAAAGAAACTAGACTCTGTTATTGTCTTTGAATCAATAATGAAAAATAAAATTTCAATTCAAATAGTGTTTTATTAATTAAACCAAAAACTACTACATAGAATGTAGGGGTTACCAATCAAGAATATATAAGGTTGGGATGACTCGGATCAAGAGAGTAAGTGAAAAGTTAGCTCTTACATCATTTCTTTCGTTTTCCCCTCCCTATTATAGAAGTGTTTCTGTACATGGGTATCTCGTAAACGATAAGAGATAGAGTATCGGTTAAATTGTGGCAAAATTGAGTATTTCAGAGACCTATTCAATTATGTAAAAAAATCGAATATAGCTCCTTTGGTTCTGGAGATATACAGGAAAAACCAAAAAATCCCTAATTATTTTTTTGCCTGTATCTTCTTTACTCGCAGACATATTGAA
This sequence comes from Leptinotarsa lineolata, assembly GCA_015342045.1. Taxonomy (NCBI): domain Eukaryota; kingdom Metazoa; phylum Arthropoda; class Insecta; order Coleoptera; family Chrysomelidae; genus Leptinotarsa; species Leptinotarsa lineolata. Next base: position 8,542 of record WOGR01011761.1, on the reverse strand, counting down.
AATCTGTCCACATTTTGCCATTGGCACTTGATGTGGGCCATCAAAATATATCCATGAATCTTTTATGCAGGGTGTCATTTGACTTGGGCCACCCCCATCTTTGAATTTTTAAATACGGACCTGTATTTTTTGTTGTAGTTTTTGGATCGTCGACATTCACTTCTTACTGAGAAATCAAATTTAGTTTCATATTTTGGGACGTTTCGGTGGTATTTTATTATAATTGAGTGAATTATTTCCTTTTAAAGTACGGCCCTGGATATTGGTTGACTGATTTAAATAAAAACACAATAAAAACTTTCACGTCTTCCTATGTACCGTCGAGTTTTTAGGGAGCAATTAATAGGCCAATAAAGTATCCTGCAAGACCACCAGATCTTTCTATTTTGGACTATTTTCTATGGGGGACATTGAAAAATAGGAGTTACGCTGGCAAAGAGATGGAAAATGTGGAAGACTTGAGATTGAGAATTTTGAACGCTTTCGCAACAATACAGCAAAGGAGTGTATTAAGGGCAATAAATAATATGAAAAACGAGTTCAAAAATGTCTACAAATGGAAGGACACCAATTCTAACATTTATTGCGCCATTAATTTTTTTTGTGTATATAAATTACTTCATTTCAATTTTCATTACAATTATTCATTACACATCTCAAGAAAATTCAAAGTGAGAAGTACAACTGTATCACCCTGTACAGGTATAACAGCTCACAGACTTGATAGGAATCAATTATGAAATACCGGTAAATTCAAAATTCGACATTTGTGTACAAAGTTTTATTACTTTTATGAAATAGACAACAGGTAGAGGTTATTAATTACTGTCAGTAAAAATCAAAATTATATCTGGTAAATAATATGAGAAGAGACAACATAAACTTATTGTATGTATTTTAAAATGATGAAAATTTTAAAATTCAGATTATAAAATGTTTGCTTAGATACGGGAATGATATAATGCTAATAAAGAATTCATGTGATCAGAAATAAGTGAGGTTAGAAATTAATGTACAAAAACATGAAAGAAAGATGTATCTAAAATTTGAAACAAATAGCAAAATTGTATAATTACTAATTGTTAAGATAAAAAAGTTGGAAATTAGAAGTAACAGAAATGAATCGATGGTTACTAAGCAGAGGAAGAGATTTTCAACTTTTTTGTCAACAACGGAATCCTTCCTGAAGCTGCGAAAGAGAAGCCACGCTAAATATTTTGCTCCAGAAATTTGTTACTGTTTTTAAATCTCCGTAAAACTCTTCATTTCTATTAAGAAAACGAATAACAACAAATGCTCATATCTCAACCCAAATTCATGAAGCAAGACTCTGCTCTGTGCCGGGAGGAATCCCAAACAGATATATAGAAATAAGATCATTTAAATTCAAAGACACACCTGAAACCCCATTCGACTTTTTTCCATATTTATTCATTTTAAATAGACTCTCGAAGAATTTCCAACGGTCATTATCGTGAGTTATTGCATACCCTCAGTCCTTGACAAAAAAAGCTCGACCATAACAGAATCCATAAGATAATCTTGAATTAAAACGCCGTATAATACGTTTCAATGGCTTCTGTAAATCCATTCATCTAGTGAGCCCGAATTTACGTGACATTACCGGGTTTTTTATTCGTGTAGTGAACATTCCAACTTAAAATTCAACCGGCATTTAAATATTAGGTTCTAGCTCGGGGCCTTTACCTCAAAGTCGCCTTTGAGATCTTTCGGAATTAATTTCTTTCTTTGAAATGTTGCCGAGTAAATTCGGGACATTTCCTCGACTTTGACGCTGCTTCCTGTTGAATGTTTGAGTTCTGTCGAAGACTGGAACAATATGATTAATGTGGCACGTGAGCCATTTGCATATAATGAGGTAGATGGGTGGTTCTGGACAGGTGGTCCTTTTTGTGATGGCCGGCGAAGGTGCTGACGTTTATTAATTAACTGAAATGTCAATTGTTGAGACGTTAGTTACAAATAACAATACTACAAACACAGAAGCGGTTGGGAAAGTTATGAATTGTTCTGGGATGATTAATCAAGTCTGTTGGAATATGTTGATTTTTTTTTCCTGAAGTATTTCAGTATTAATGAAGGGTCTTCCAACAGGGACTTTCAAACTTTGACAATTGATAACGCTCATCTTGTTGAAGCTACATGTGCCAAATTAGTTGTCATTAGTATGTTTTGCCACATCACCATGGACGGATATATCATTCAACAACACGTGCAAACGTACCGCGCGCTTCGCCTGTTTTTTCGGTCGCCATAATCGTCCTACATAAAGGACTATTCGCATTGCGATGTATGAATTTGAGTGCAATATCCCAGTTAACGATCAACCAACACTGGTATATCGGCGAAACGTAGGATCTGTCTATAACGTCGCCGCTGTCTGTGAGAGTGTGCAGGAGAATCCGAGGCAGTCGATTTCGTAGTCGCTTACCAGAATTCGACCTTTCGCAGGTAAATGCAACCTGTCCAAACCATCATAGCAGAGTCCTATTGTGAGAGAATAAACATAAGAGGTTCGATTCTGTTCCACGACAACGCCCGTCCGCACGTACTCAAATTACCTTTCAGAAATTAAACGAATTGAGCTTCGAAGTACTTCCTCACCCCCCCCAGACCTCTCGCCGAACATCTAGCACTCCGATAACTTTCTCACCGGTAGAACCTTCGCCAATCAGGACCAGCCAAAAACGGCCTTCGTTGACTCCATCGAAACCCAAAAACGCAGCTTTTATGCTGACGGATTTAATCGACTGAATTACTAAATTAAATGAGTATTCACTGAGATATTACATTCCATATTAGATCCATGAAAATGTACAAAACAACCTAATAATATGTTATTTGTAACATAAAAATCTTGGTCCGTATATTGAAAATAGTTTTCATAAAAATTTTAACACTTTTGTTGTCATCTTTTCTGGATTTTCTTCAATAAAAAAATAATTTTGGGAAACCACGCAGCAATCTCTTGCACAATACCAACGAAATAAAATAAAATGGAATGTCTCTCTATCAAATGAAAGTCCAATCTTTCAGCCCTTCCGAAGGCACCACTGCATAGATATCTGACAAATGTCCCAGATAATCCGTTTTCCAGAAACTATAAGCCAGAAGCCGCGTCTGAGGGTGTTTTGTTTGGGTATCACCCGGAAAATCTGAAATAGCGGCTATAAAGGAAACCGGTGCCGTATCGCTGACATCAGCCGTATCGGCCACTATCTTACCTACAAAGGAACGGAAGAAAAAGGAGCCTTAGTGAAAACGTATATTGCTTTCGGACGAGTATACGTGAGGCAAATTGTAAGACGCACGGGGAATTGTCAAAACTGTCCCGTTAAATATTTTATTACTTGAGTGCACAAGGGACTGAGAATCTTTGTATCAGATAAGACCATACTCTTGTGAACATTATGCATCCGATAGGAAGTATAGGATACGATGCAATATTGATCAGTGCACTCTGGGGTTATATGCAGGTATGTTGAATAAAATATCGCAGCTGGCAAGTCAATATTCATGGAATTCGTAAGGATATTGTCAAAACCAATAGTTTCAACAAATTGTAGACGCAGAAATAAGAGATCTCTCGTCATAAGTCACCAATATCCATTCAAGTATCACCTACTGCTCACTATTTCAGCAGAACTGCATAGGATTACTTATATTGACATTTGTATTCACCATACCATTCATCATCAGGAGATTATTGAAAGTTTTTTCTATGACTATTTGAAAGAAGCATCAATACTCGTTTCTTGTTAGGTAAGTAGGTAAAATGGTTTTAATTCACAATTTCGAAACAGTCACAATTGACAGCATACATAACACACTACCTTCAGAACTAATGACATTTTCATCATTCTACAGTTATATTTCGATCATCTTTGATCACAAGTGAGCCTTCAAAATTCAGTACTTCAAAGAATGTTCTCGAATGATGGATATAATCATCAGACTGACATTTCATTTCGAAACCTATAGTTTCCAACAAAAATCAAGGATGAAAATGCAAACCAGAAATGTGTGTTGTGGTGAGGAAGTTGATAGTTTCAAGTTGATAATAAAATTGAAGTATCAGAAATCCAAATAGGTATCTGTATATTTGTCAGCCACATTTGTGTAGTAGTTGGTAGAACTAGGACTTGTTAACTAGCCTTTGTGGATTCAGATTACACTGAACAAAAGTTTTCAAATTCAGTTTCCAATCAGTTGAGTTACAAACTATTCGAAATCAAGTCAGAAACAAAAATGGAAAGTGAATTTCATCAGTTTGGACTTCCATTGTCTAATATTGGATAAAATGATTTGAAATCCCTGAAATAACCAATACAATGGCGAAAAAAATGGTCTAGACTTTTACTCCCAATAATACAACCCTTACAAGAAAAAAACATCATCGTTTGTAAATAATTCAAGGCATTTTGTCGAACAACTGGGGGCAATGAAAGTCACAGAGCAAGACTAACTGATCAGTTTCGACGTGAAAAGCCTTTACACCAACGTTCCGGGTGAAGAAGCCCTCCAGATCATACAGAGGAAGATATCCGAAGACGGGGACTTGGAAGATAGAACGAATCTACCTATAGAAGTAATTATGGAATCATTAGGATGCTGTGTACGAAACTGCTATTTCCAACTGAAGGACAGATTCTTTACACAAGATGAGGGGCTGATAATGGGATCGTCACTTTCACCAGTTATAGCCAACATATATATGGAGTGGTTTGAAACTCTGGCGATTGAAGAAGTTCACAAGAAACCCCGAGTTGAGGTAAGTTGACGACACCTTCATAGTATGGAACCATGGGAATACCGAACTAGACGCCTTCCTGAAGCACATCAACAGCGTGAGACCTTCCATCACTTCCACAATGGAGAAGGAAGTCCACAACGAATTGGTAAAGAGGACCGACACTAAATGGGAAACATCTATATACCGAAAACCCACTCACACGGGACAGTACCGTAATCACGAATCCAACCACCATTAATCGACTAAAAGAGGAATCATCAAAACTTCAGTAGACCATGCTTTCGGGCTCTGCAATACGAAGGAAGGTCTGGAGAAAGTACTAGGCATCATCAAAAATGATCTTCAACGAAATGGGTACTCCAAAGTGATGGTGGAACAGACTTTGGCTAAAAGACAGCAAGAACCTCGCATGGTAGAGAAGCCGTCACAACCAGTGCTTGCACTTCCCTATATCAGAGGATTTTTGGAAAGGATAAGAAGAATTGGGCCAAGTACAACATCAGAACCTGCTTCAGATCCGGAAACACTATCCGTAGCATCCTTACAAAAACCAGGCCACCAAACGCGGACTGCGATTTCAGGAATTGCATTTACCGGATACCCTGTTAGTGTGGAAAATCCTATATCGGTGAAACTAAGGGGCCATTGAGAGTCCGCATTGCCGAGTAGAAAAACACACACAGCGAGGGGAAACCAGTAAATCAGGAATATCATCAACATCGGCTTCTTTGAGTTTGGCCCCAAGCTGGCCAAATTCAAAGAAGCCGCATATATATTGTCCAACAACATATTCAGCCAAGCTAGCGTAGAGATACGCCACATATGGAAACTCATAATCAAGGAGAAAATAACCAACTCCCGCCAAACGGTCATCTTCCGCTAAACCGGTGAAGCGGAGAGAGAAGATTAGTTATAAGTGAAACGAGGGGATAAGTGAAGTAACGTGGCTTGAAATCGACTAATTTTCAATTGTAATAATTTCTTTTCTTTTATTCATTTTTTTAACTTGTATTTCATTTCACTTTAAATTCATTTCAGGTTTTTTTGCTCCATATATTTGCTATTTCCAGCTATTCTTTCATTTCTTTTAATTTTTTTTGGAATTGTATTGGTTATATCAGGGATTTCAAATCATTTTATACAATATTAGGAGATGGAAGTCCGAACTAATGAAATTGCTTGTTTCTATGCAAGGAGTATTTTGAAATATTCCTGATAAGAATCATTGATAAAGAATAGTATTCTACACAGTACTAAGACAGTAACCTATAGAATTATTCCACATAAAATGCGTTTATGAGAAAAAAACTTCATGAGGATATTTTTCCTAATGAATTCAATCTCCAGCGACTGAAATCCATTGTGAATCGCTACTTTCGCACTGGCACCCCTCTCAGACCACCTTAAAGTTTTTCCTGTAGTGCTTGTTTTTTATCTTAAAAAAATTACTTGGAGAATTGAAGTTAGACAATCTAACCTAATTGAAAACGATTATGTCTACAAGATTTAACTCACAACATGACATTTCGAATAGTGATAGATACAATAGTAAGTGGAACTGCAATGATTTTTCCAATTTGAAAGTATTTGTGAAAAACAAGCGTTATTATCTGTAGAAAATTTTACTTGAAAGGAAATGTGTTCTATATCTACGGATAATCGTTATTGTCTCGAAACTTAACCTTGTTATAAACCCCCTTTACAGCCACCATTATCTTAGTGCGGCACAAAAATGTGTGTCTTGTGATATCATTATTGCGGAGAAAGCATATATCTTTTTCTTCCATGTCAGGCTCTCGATCTGACTTGATATCGCTTCTGGGATCCTAGTTATGATTTTGATTCATGTTTTCAGTCTGTCGTGTATCCCTACTAGATGATGTTCATCATTCAATGTTGCTCCATGCTCCAATGTTGGCTCTGAGTGTGGTTGAAACTCAGGTTATAATTGTTTTTGTGATTCCAAAATGAACGAGTCTTACACACTACTTAGTTCGTTAAAAAGCATTGCTTTTTATGAACTTTAATTATTGAATATAGTTCCTGAAATTGATTTTTTTTCTATAATTTTTGGTCACCAATCAGATGAATGCTCAAGCTGTTATGGATTCAACCACCACTGTATATTAAGTGATAGAACAAAACTGTAGTATTCTACACTGCAGTTTTGAACTTTGCCTCTTGGTTGTTATATGCTATTTCACCCAAAGAAGACCATTATTACTAGCATCAATATCTCTATCATGTTTGATATGAGTTTTCTGGCGACGCCTAGTTCTTGGATGCATTTTACCATTATCACTGCTACCTTGTCCTTCCTTTTCATCGTGTGTGAATTTTAATTTCAGATAATCTTCCCCGACAACTTTAACCCTCCACTTCAAAGTTGAGAGATCCTCATTTCTCCACCTGGATTCTCTTGATGAAGGCTATGATTGATTTCGATATCTTGGAGAGGAATTACTCAGTACATTGGCGTTGCCTAAGACTGCAAATGAATCCTGGTCCAGAAGACGTAGTAACCCCAATTCATGATTCCGTAGTAGTGGGAATATGTTTTATACTAAGGGCTGCCCTTTGCTTATTGTACCGCTATAGTTTCCACCAAATTATCCATAACGGTACCTTTCTAAGTGTGCATTGTATCCACCTGCAGTTTGTGTCATCGATCCTTTTTTTTCTCGACATTTGAATGGATATACTGGGTAAATGTACTCTCTTCAAAAGCAGTTCGATACCATAAACGAAATGATGAATCCAGAATCGTCCACGATTCACATAACCAAATTTCTTTTCTGCAGGATTGACCTAACTGTAATCTTCAGTTGGTACATTGTAGAAGGTAAAGTTATCATTCAAATTAGAAAATTCAGATTACCAGACTTTGTATCTACATGATCAACCCCATTTTGAGTAGCTCAATAGCATCAGTAGTAATACAGAGTAAGGTATAGTTGTTTTTATCAGGTTCTCATTGCTTATCCAACAGTTGTAGATGACCTAACTAGAAGTGATTAAGTAACCAATTACTGAATGTAAACTAAGTCAGACCAATAAGAGTATACCAAGATGAATCCAATATCAATTCTCTTTCCACACTATTGAGTCTTGTCAGGAAACCGAGAAACTTGGTTCTACAATTCCACATAATTCTCTTCATAATTGTTTTCAGTTCCTGGTTGAGCATAACAAATACTTCTTCTTGATAAGATTCCACATTTCTTATTTCACTCCAATATCTTATCTTTTCCACGATTTCAGTCTGATGAGTTTACATTATGAGTATTATGCCAGAAAAATATATAAACCCAGCTCTTACAATTCAAGGAACCTAAATTACTTGAGAATTTCCTCTTTCTGGAAGATCATTAGAAATATAAACTTTTTTCATAGATATTTCAATTTTTCCATTACGATCCAATTTCTCACATGTCCCCATGCTTTCTGACAAACAACCTCTTCAGTTTTCTTTTAAGCTCAAGAGTGATTTCAATGTTAATCCTCTTGCACCCCGAGAACATTTCTCTCGAAATAGATTTGGGTTCCTGGATGAGAATAACAAAAACTTACTACTCCTGATTCCTGGTGGAATATTTATATTTCTCATACTTCCAGACAAGCTGTTAGGTTAGGTTAGGTCAGAAATGAGTGAGTCTATTCGACCCTTCACCGCAACCCACAAGGGTTTATTGTGGCTCATACCTATTCAAACTCGACCAAATAAACCCAGCTTCTTGACGAAGCCGATTAATTTATATGGTGAGTAAT
>WOGR01011760.1:0-10440 GCA_015342045.1 Leptinotarsa lineolata | reverse complement strand
AAATTTGATCGTTTTAGTGCAAGAGAGTTCAAGATTATCAGCATTTATAAAAGTTCATGTTTGTTAAAAAAAATATCGAAATTAATTTATATCTTCTAAACGGTAATAGATAGGTATAGGAAAATAGCATATGAAGTTGTTGCCAAAGTGATAATAAATCATAATATTATATTATATATGGGGTGTTCCATTTGAAAAATCAAAGAAGCTGCTACTTTATAGTAAAAGCGACAACGTTGATCCGTCTGAAATATTTTAGGCGTGTAGGTCATATTGACTTATGCATACTATATAGGCATTCAAGATACCTAGGCACCGTACTTCCAAATTTGAAGAATGTTTTTCTTATATTGCTCCTTGTTATCTGAATGGAATTTTACAATTTTACACCATAATATTCATCAATTATGTAAAATAACAGCTGCTCAATGCTCAGGGCTAATTTAAGATTCAATATATGGTTATTGGAATGAAATCGTTAAATTGACCAATATTATGTTGAGAATATCAAGTCATTATACCCTATATGATTATCAGTTTTTTCTTTTTTTTCTCATTATTTTGACAGTAATTAAGTATTTTTATTTTATCATATTTTTTGCACACACTATATACTTTTTGGGAGGGACTGAAAATAGCATCTGGTTAGGTAACCATTTTTCTTTTATGTATGAAAATGTACTTTTTATGTCTGTGGAAATTCATGATCACTTCAATAAGATGAATGAAATGATGAGATGATGAATGAACTAACTGAGTTAGTTTTACATAGGTTAGGTATCAAGTAAAATTAACTAACTAAGTTAGTTTTACTTGATAATGGGCTAAACCCCGAAACCAATCGTAAGAATAAATAAACTTAGTGGAAATTAGACAAAAAAATGTTATCATTCATCTTATTAAAGTACGTTTTATGCATAATAAACGATATTATTATTGAAATTTGGCAAAACAGACTGAATAAATAACAACTGATTCAATAAATTGATGGATGCAGCCGTTACTACGTAGTTGAAGATCATCATGAAAAATGAGAAAGTGGTAAAAAACAGAAAGTTTCATTTCTCAATTTTAACGACAATTAATTTGATAGATATATCATTTGATATGACAGGAAATTATTGACTGTGTTAGAGTCTGAAAATAACACTCAATACATAAAATTTATCGTAAAGCGAGCTTGGTTGCAGAACAACACGATGGGGCACTATTTATATTTCGGGAACTGGCAACACTAATGTTAACCAACGACCACTACCCACACCTTGGGGTAAGTGATCATTGGATCCAAGAGTTATGTGCTCTGAGCAAGCACAGTGAGCCAAGAATGACAGCCTTCTGCATTTGCAATATTTTTGGCTCAATCAATTCGAATTTTGATACCATCTGAGCCTGATTTGATTACACCCGGTATATCCATACTATTCAAATAAAAGTTCGAATCTGTACGGAAAAAATATTGATGGAACTCAATCGACTTCTGCGAATAATCTGAGCAGCGGTAACCAAACATTAAATCTTCCAGGAATAAATTGTTTTTCTACGGTCGCGAAGCAGTTCGAGCGGAAAATTATGAAAATTCAAGGGATGGACCCAACGAACGGCAGGACTCCTTCCGCCAATTTAACAGCGATATTTCAACGACATCGAGTCGTTCCAACTTATTCGGCTATCGGACATAAGCCTGTCATTTCACGAACCTTCTCTAAATTCGGGTAGGTACACTTTTATACGTCCTGTCTCCTTTTCCACCCATCTTTACTGCGGTTCTCCCTTATTATGCATTATTGGACAAGTCTGAAAGATACTGAAAGTTTCACCAGGAAATGTTTACCTATTAATTCTTGTTGTAGTTTGTATGGTTTCGTCTTCCAGAAAAAGTATCACAATGATTGATTAAATACTTCACTCAGTAACACAGATTTACCACTACTAGTACTTGTAATATAATAGTCAAATATCATCAGACATTTGACTATTCAGATATTCAGAATGCTTCAATATCACAAAAGACCAATAGTCGAAAAATAAAAATGTGATTTTTTTCCATATGACCCCCCCATTGTAGAATAATACATTTGAAAAAACTTGGATAAACTAGAATTTGAAACTAGCTTCCTGAACCTGCTTTGCTAGTTTCGTGTTGAACTTATTCCACTTGTTCACTCATCGCTTTCTTTGCTGCCGAACTATTCTAAACTGATTAGATTTGCCGCTTCAGCTTGGCCTTTTTGTTCACATGCCACATTCAAACATACTCGTATATTTTTATTATTAGGATTCTCCACGTTCAGTGTAGAGTAAGACAAGGTGAAAGTGAGGATCAGAAGTCTGTTCAGAAACAATTCGTCTTTGTTTCTCTGGGGTTAGGAAAGTAAGGCAGTTTCAAAGTGTTTGAGTCTATTCGATACTTCATGAGGCTTATTGTTGCTCTCACCTACTCAAATTCAACTTGATGGATCCAGATTTTCAAAAAAACTGATCAATTTATTCCACCAATGGCTCTCACAGAGTACGTGGATTTTTGGTTGACAAACTATGGTACATTCTCTACAAACTAGTGAAAACCTTTCTGGCAATCAATCTTCGACTACCTTTGTTAGTCCCCTGTGACGCATTTCTAAAAGATGCCTTCCTATGACTGCAGTTTACTAACTATAGCCAGGAGACGCTTGCTCAACCTGCAGCCATACAAGTTGAAATTAGCAACTCTGGAATATCCTCTACGATAACCACAATGACCCAATGAAGATATTTTAGTTTTTCCCTTACGAGATGCACCTGTGAGTCAGCTTTACATAACGATACATTCCAGTAAGGCTTGCAGGGCTTTTTTGCTTCTGGTTTGAGAGTGAGCATTTGCTGACCTGCTCAGAGGGAGTTTGTTCCAGTTGATCAAGAATTAGGCTGTCTCCCATCTCAATTGCTTGAAATTCACCTCAAAAATTCTGATTTTTTTTTCAAAAAGCTGAGTTGAAGTTATTAATTGGGAAAGGAAGATTTCGTCTTTTTACTTCTCTATCTTCAGACCCTCTGAATCTGATCTTTGAAATGTTACACATATATGTTATCAGTTGAGGAATTTCTCCTGTCTTCATGATTACTGACTCTGCAAAACGTCATTTGTTACGAGTAGTTGGAGTGTATACCTTTCTTTTGTGTATTCTTAAATCGATATCATTTTTTCTGCTTGGTGGATACGTATACCATGAGATATATCTGTTTTGCGATGGTCAATCTACAGGTGTTCCAGTTGATAATGATGATTTTAGCAACGCATATTACCATTAGAATTGCTCAGTGAGGTTGTTGATGATCTCCTTCTCCACATGAGGTTACCCTTTTGTAATCAAGTTTTTTACCGCCAAGCTTAAGTGCTGCTACTGCACATTGGGTTTTGACCTAATTTCAAGACATGCTGCACATCTGTGCTCTTTAACACGTCGATGGAGGTCTGCACTCCAGAATGTGATTGGTTTGTGATTGGAGATATGTCGAATTGATATCTTATCTGTTATTTATGCTATTATGGACTATTTACACTGTCTCATGAAAGTTGGAGCCTCAAGGGTTTCATTTGGTGGAACAATATGCATCAAAGGTAAACATCAGTTTTGATGGAAAAGGTTTCTGAGAGAACCATAGATATTGATGATCTTTAAGAAGGCTGACAAACCGTTTTCAAAAACTATCCGGCAATACATGAAATGATAGTTTAGTAAGTGAATTCTCCTGCTTGAACTGCAGTGGGGAACGTTAGAATACCCCTGTCGAGTGAGGTGTAACCCATGACGCTGAAGGACCTCCTAAATGACGATCGGACGCTAATCTGTAGTGGTACTAACAGAATCTTGGATATACTATGAGCCCTCTTGTTGTAAAAAGCCTTTTTATGATGATACGGAGTTCTGATGTGATGGACTTTCTTTCCTGGGTCACAGAAGAACTACTTCTCAAGCCATACATTTGTGTTGCTAATCTACCTGACTAAGCCACTCGCAGACTGACCGCCGATCTGATCCACATTAGATTGATTCATTTGCTGTGAACTACAATAAACCTCCACAAAGTAGAGTGGAGGTTTGAATAGATCTACCTGACTAAGCCAGTCACAGACTGACAGCAGATCTGATCCACATTAGATTGATTCATTTGGTGTGAACTACAATAAACCTCCACAAAGTAGAGTGGAGGTTTGAATAGACTCCCTTACTTTAAATCTACTCAGAACTGTGCTGTTTGGCTCTTTGAGAAAGTGAACATTATGCCACCATATTCGTTTTCTACAAAGCATCACACAAGCCTGCAAAACATATTGGGAGCTGTTACGTTTTTTGCGTAAATCTTATGTTTTTGGGTGTGCTGAATCTTAACGTCATAGACCGTCACGTTTTATGACAATCTAGATATCTATGTTAAACGAGTTATTATCGTAAAATAAAAAATGAAAGACTTACAATTTTTTATATTTATAATTGCGTAGCAAAACTTATTATTCATCTAAAATACATTAGGTAGTAAGCACCTAACACATTCATTTTTTCCAGTGAGACTCGTTTGTAGGAAGCATCTGGAAGGTCTCTCTGAAGCGTCTAACAGTAGTATGCCATCATTGAGACGCTCCATCTTTCCTGGTATTTTTTTTCACCTCCTCAACATCTTGATGGAATCCTCCACTTTGATATTGAGTATTTGAAGCAAATTCCACCTCTTGGAAGTGAATTTACAAATTGCTTCTTCTTTTTTGATATTACATTTTGACGTTTTGCAAAATAACCTGATGTTCTGTTTTTTCCAGTATTTATTCAGTTTTCAGAACACCTGAAATCATTCAGATAGCTTTTTTGTTGCAGGCTTATATTTTTGATTATTCCCGATATTTGAAGAACCTGAAAACTTTCATTGGTGACTATGTAATTCTCCTAATCATCATGCTGCTTCTGGAGTACACCACATACTGTGAATCTATCTGTATATAGTTTAATTTTTTGAGAAAAGACCCTCAAAATGTTGCGACTTCTAATATCGCGTAATACTCCAAATGAACGAGCTTGCCGTTCCCTCAGTGTAAGAGAGAAACAAAAGGAAGCACGTTGAGAATGATTCGGATTCATTTGCCTTACTATTTCAATTTTCATAATTTTCCACTGGATGAACAATGTGATCGGAGAAATGAATTTATTTTCTGAAAATCTCCTTACGGCATTTGCGACGAAGTCAGGACAGGATTTTATGTGGAATGGAACGTATATTTGCGGAGGAAACCTTCTTAATTGGTATTTCTGACATGATTTTATGAAAAATAGAGATTTGACATTAATTGATGAAAAGGCAGGGTTACTGAACTTATGTTTAGTGAGTTGGCAATGTCTTGATAGCTTTTTCATTGTGTAAAAGCCCAGCAAATAAACGTTTATGAAACAGATAACGTGAATTTCAATATTACAAGAAACTGCTTCATGATTATTTGGTAGTGCATTACACAGTCTAACTTCAGTGAGATTTTCCAAAGAAAAGTTACTGCAGTAAAATTTTCAGTCAGAAGTGAAGCTGTTTCTCTAGGTGACATAAAGTCGGAATTTTATGAATGAATTTAGTGCTTCGTGTTGTAAACTTTTCCAAAACGATGCTGATGGTAATACTTGAATTAACGAAACTGATACACAAATCTTCAGAACGAGGTAAACCCTCTCTTTGTCTCTTCATAGATTTTACTGAGGCCTTTGATAATGTTGATCAATGTCTTACAAACACTAGAAAATAAAGGCATTAGAGGGAATTTCTTCAAACATTCTAAATGTTACCTCGAAAACAAAAAGCAATCTGTAAGAGTGAACGACGCCACTAGTGATCGAAAGCAAGTTGATTGTGGTGTTCCTCAAGGTACAGTATTGGGTCCTTTATTGTTCAACATTTATATTGATTCTTTATCCAAATTGCACAGTGAGGGTGGAATCATTGGGTATGCTGAGTTGACATGTTATTGGAAGCGTAATTTGTAGTCAATATAACGTCTCAAACATTTAATTCCATCGCTGAATTCAATCTCGTGATTGTCGATCCTGATTTTGATACCATCTATGGCCTACAATCTGTCTTTAGAATTTTCGAATATAATATAAGATGATTTGTTGGGGTTTATGTTCGAACAATGATTTCTAGAAATATTCACCACGTTCATATATTGTTGTTCAAAGAACATAGGAGTGCATTTCAAATATTTCAAGTACAATCGTTGAAAAGAAAATTTTATGTTTCATCAAATGCTTGAAAAATGTGATTTTTTTATTAAAAATATCAGTTTTAACGGTTATACTATCGTTCCAAATTCCAAAGTGTATCCCCCATTAAGACAGATCAAATGCCCGTCAATCTCCAAATCCAAAAAAAAATTATTTATTTTTTTCCAGCTTACTATTTGATGAAACATTCTGAAAAAATTCATGAGTTTAGGTGATGATAACTCGTTTCGAAAAAATATATTTTGGTCCCCGAAACCATGTACCCACTCCTTGAAAAAATAAAAAAATGAAAATGACCAAAAAAAAAAAATTTAAAAAAAACGTAAATTTTTTTATTTTCTGAAAACTTATAAAAAATACGCCTTCATGAATTTTTTCAGTTTTTTTTAGATCTAGGCACGTTTTAAACGTCGTAATTCTGGTGGTTTTTTACTTTTTTTGGCCGTTAGTCACCATTTAGAGCATCTTGCGAGCTCAGGAATGCATTTTTGACCTAGTGGAACCAGAGAATTTCATTCCTTCGAAAATTTCACATAAGTGTACACACTAACCATTGATTATTTTATTGTTATCAATTTTACTATACAGCTTAAGAACCCCTGGAACCCTGTACCCATCCCTTGTGAAAAAACTAAAAATCACAAAAAAATTAGAAATTACAGAAAAATTTATAGAATACGTTAGTTTTCATTCATTTTTCCGAAAAATTATAAAGAAATACGCCTTCATGAGTTTTTTCAGATTTTTTCAGACCTGGGTACATTTGAAACGTTCATTTTTCGTAATTTTGGCCGTTTTTCAAGTTTTTTCGCTATTTGTCATCATCCAGAGCACCTAGCGAGCTCAGGAATCCATTTTTGAGCTCGTTGAACATGAAAATTGAATTTTTCAGAAAATTTTACGTGAGTATAGTCACCAAACATGGATTATTTTCTTGTTAATCTTGTTTCTAAAGAGCGATTTTGAAAATTTCACAAGAAATTCATTCTTAAAAAAAGTATGATTTTTCTTTTTTTAATAATTTTTTAGTTTCTATGATGAACAAATGTCGTTTAAAGATCGTCGTGGTGATAAATGAGACTTTGCTGCAAATGGTGCATGTTCTTCTGAGTAATTTCAAAAACGATACGGCCTCTACGAGATGGTTTTTTTCTCGTCTTATTCTATTGTTAAGTTCGTGGAAAGAGCAGGGGAAGGATGAAATTAATTTCTTAACGGTAACAAATCTCAAAATGAGTTTCAGCATCAGTTGCATAACTTGAGATTATTAATGATTGAAAGCATATATCTTACAGTACCTACTTATTCCATATAACTTTTCAGGTAACGGTGTATTTTTGAAGATCACTCAGCAGTATACTAGGTTGATAATATCATTTCCATTAAGTAATAATTCTTTCACTTTAAAAAAATTATAAGAAGATCGTTTTATTAATACAAGTATTTGCCAATCACATTATATTTAAAAAATCTTGAAAATAAATGTTAAAATCTTAGTTGCTATCTTCATCGCTTACGGGACACATATTTTCCATGTCGATAATATTAGAGAGCATAAAAATGAATTTCTTGTAAAATTTTTCAAATTGCTTCGTAGCGAAAAGATTAACAACAAAACAATTCATGTTTGGTGTCTATATTCATGTGAACTTTTCTGAGGTATTGAGCTCAAAATTACATTCCTGAGCTCGCAAGATGCTCTAAATGGTGACAAACAGCCAAAAAACGACGAAATTACGAAAAATGGACGTTTAAAACGTGCTAAGGTCTGAAATAATCTGAAAAAAATTCATGAAGGCGTATTCATTTATAAGTTTTCAGAAAATAAAAAAAAATTGACGTGTTTTTATTTTTTAAAAAAAGTGGTGGGTACGGGGTTTTGGGGACTGAAATATATTTTTTTTCGAAACGTATAATCATCACCTATACTCATGAAATTTTTCAGAATTTTTTATTAAATAGTACGCTGGGAAAAATATAAATAAAAAAAAAACAATTTTTTGGCTCCCCAGCAGGAAGAAGCGAGTCACGTGACCTATGGACCTTGTGGAACATGGTTTTTCAGCCCAATTGACATATTCTATGTGTGAGTTTGGGCATTGGAGACGGGGGGCATTTGACCTATCTTAATTAATGGGAGATACCCGTTCTTGTCTCACAAATATCAGCGTATACAATGATTCCCTCGTCAAACGTTATATAACATGAAAAAGATGATGGAAATTGACATTGAATCAATCAATCAGAATAGAAACTCACTACACGTTTTGATGGATTTTTCAGAATTTATCTTTTCTGTTTTAACGCCCTGATTAATGAAAATCCGGCCCTGACTCCGCTCGAAACTTAACTCTCCTTGCAATAATACGGGAAATTGAGGATTATTTACACTTTACTTCTGTGAATCTGATTATTTGGTTTTATCGGATAATCTCCAATCCGGAGGGCATATTCACTGGAGGCAGCTCATCCGTATCATTTCCACTTTTCAAGCGCCACAGATCGGAGCGGCAGATTCGGAAAGAATAGCTTACGCGACCATTCGAAAAAATACTCAATTACACCGGCTTTTGACGGTCTATTCAAAAGTTGAGCCGATAAAACGAAATGTTTTGCATTGCGGTTCGGATGGCGTCCCGAATTTGAGGTTATGTGAAAAGTTGATGGAAAAGTTGAAGGTTTATTACAGCGGGAGATCAAACGAGGAGCATACAAAATATAAAGCATAAAAAATAGAACTGAACAGGATGAATGATTTGAAAATAGGGAATATCAGTACTTCATTAAATTCAGAATGTTTTCCACCATTTTTTTTTGGAGCAAAATTTTCACAATTTTCTGGAAAACACTTCAGCCTCATGAGCTCAATTGATTTTTTATGCAATTTTTTCCAACATCCACGTTTCTTGTACTAGCTCGTTCAGGTTTTTTGTCGAATATTTGTCTTCAGCTCTTTGAAACGAATCTGTTCGGAATCTGTTTTTCCATAGAACTGGTTTTGCTTTTTACGCACATCATTTCTGGGGCAAGTTCTGTTGTACTTGGACCCGATTCTTCTCATCCTTTTCGACAATCCTCTGACGTAGGGAAGGGCAAGCACAGAAAGAGCCTCCCTTGAGAGGCTCTTTCTGTCTTCTAGCCAAAATCTGTTCCACCATCACTTCTGAGTAACCATTCCATTGAAGATACTTTTTTCACTTCACAAGATCCACAATCCTATCACTAACACAAGCGGTTGGTTCAGTTGCAACAACAGCCTTAGAAAAAGCAAATCTACTAGCTGAACAATTTGCGTCCCTCTCCACAGTCTATTTTCTGGGAAAGGCACTATCCACTATTCCCACAGTGAGTTGAGTACAGAGGTATATATCAAAAGGCCAAAGAAAGCTCTCATTTCAATCACATCAATATCTTTCAAGTTACTCTAAACCACCTTGTACTTTGTGCGCATTGAACTTATTTTATGATTGGTCCAATGTATATGTAGTAGCATGTTATCAGTAAATAGTAATTTCCAGATAGAGTGTGGATCTGCTTTATCTCCGAGCTCTTGAGCTTTTCTTTTTAGAACTGGGAACTGGCACTTTCATTACATTGTTGTGTTTTCTCGTACGAGATGTGGGTATAACTGGTGTTGTGCACCACCTGTAGCGATTTTTTCCATACAAATATTTCTTTCCCCCTGTTGTTTTTCGATTTGTTTCTTCTTCCTCCGCACTTTCATCACTATCACTACCTTGAGATAACTCACTGTGACTGTCGTGATCGGAAATTTCAAATTGATCCTCCGAAACATTGTCTATTTCACTGCAGTCACTATTCGTCTCGTTATATCAACACAAAAGAGTGTCATCAAAATCTTCATCTCCATAACGTACCCGTTTTGACGGACCTGCCATTACTTTGAGTCGCGAGAAAGGCTTACGTAAACTGAAACGTGCCGTCTCACGGACTGTGCTCAACTAAATACTAAATATTTCTTAGACGACGTTTACACCCAAATTTACTCCCAGTTGAATGATAGGTGGGGCACCAATAGCTAATAGATTAGGTGGCGTGATTTGCAGAATAGCGAGACCATTTTAGAAACACCTTGAAAATAAAAATGGCTGCGGTCTCACAGACGGCACGATACCAGTTAAGGGTTAAAGATACACCAAAATTTTCAGTTCCTTCATATCAAAATGTAGTTATTTCT
>WOGR01011759.1:0-10440 GCA_015342045.1 Leptinotarsa lineolata | reverse complement strand
CAATAGCATTTCGTTCTAACCTCATTGTAATTTATTTTATACATTAAAAAATCATTACCCTAGGAGTATCTCATGGGTTTTGCTGAAGATTGCAATAAAGGGATATATATTGTATGTGAAGCAGGGGCTCATTTTTATTATAGCACGCTCATTCAAAAATTCATTCATTGGAGAAATCGATGCAGATTTGGAAATCAATAAAATAGAATGGAGAATCAGTCACATTATGCCGGAAGATCGCCAGAAACTGAAACTATTGAATCGCGTCGATAAAAATGGTAATAATGCTAGGGTGAAGGTGGCTTATCGTATGTGGGACCTTTATGAATTACCCACACTTCGTGATACATCCTCAGATATATGGGCTGTGAAGACAACCAAAAGTCTCGAAAGACCTCGATACATCATCACTGGCTTTCAAAATACCGACCAATCCGAAAGTATATCAAAATATGTAACGAAATTCATACATGTGAATATTAATAATATTCGACTATCTCTGGATTCTGAAGTACACCCATATGAGCGTTGTAATCTGGATATCGATAAGAAGTTAGACTCATCAGCCTACTATGCATATGAAAACTTCCAACGCAGCTACTATGATGAAACTATGAGTGTACCAATGATGGATATTGGTGGCTTTCGCAACAATCCACTATTCATCATCGGCTGCTCCCACCAACCCGACGCTATGAAGTCATCCACTGTCGACATCAAAATAGAATTTGAAACACAGAAGGTAAAGTTTCCAGCAAATACCAAAGTTTATGCACTCATCCTTCACAATGTTTTATCTTTTAATCCCCTTAATGGCTCTGTTCAGACTGAATTGTAATAAGACTGACATGTAATTCACCGTGAAATATTTCGATATTGATAAATAAAACACTCAATAATTATTTTTTGCTTTATTCACCAAACAATTAGATATAGACAAGTATGGATTGAAACGTGATTTTAATTATAACGTATACAACAGACTTCAAATATTTACATCATTTAATGATTCTTCCAGTTCTGGGTTGGGACTTCATGGTTCCAATTGATATTTCTGTATAATATTCTGCGATAGGTAGTTGCATATGTCGTGAAGGAAATGTTTAAAGTCTTCTTCAATTATTAGCTCATCCAAATTCCTGCTCCCATAGGAATATTTATGACAATGCCACACCAAGTTCATACTTCTCACTGAGCTCCAAAAGTTTTCGCACCTCCTCAGCATCATAACATACACCTAAATCATAATTTGATGAATGTAGATCGGCCGTTTCCCAAGCCATTTTTCTTATGGCAGAATCCAAATCCACCGCTTCCGGCCACTCTTGTGCTGAATATTGCATCCACATATTTGCAGAATGAAGAGTTCTGAAAAATACACAAATTACATTCATAAGTTTGGGAGTTATGTTGTAAATGGGAAAAACACTCAATTAAAATTTGACCATGTTTAAAGCGAGAGAGTGAATACATATTTCATATAAATATACCATATTTTCACTATTCACAAAGAGAATGAAGACATACTCAACAACTTCAATCTGAAATATAAATTTCACTAATGAGCGGGTCTTGGCACCAGGATAATCCTGAGAACTTTGACCCATAAATGTAAAAATGAATTTAGCTTTAGGATGTTCACGATAGTGTGTTCTGTGAATTGCTCTGTGACACGTTTTGGAAGCCATGATTTGAAATAAGTATTACTTTCTACTTGGATGGATGGATGGATATCGGGTAAAAAGCATAGACATTTTTTCAATATTATAACCCTTATCGACAATTAATGATGTTATTGGTCCCCGCTCTAAAACTTCACTTTGTTGAGTAATCGCAAAATTAATCTTTTCAATTTTAAATTATTCATTAAAAAAATAGTGAAATTACAGTTTAATAATATAAAAATATGTTCACCTCTATGACGATGACAACAATCACTGCTTTGATTGCTGGATACTTGTTGCTATCACCTTGGAACTCAACAAAGACTAATCACATATTCGAATACTTGAGATTATATGAACTGAATGTGAAAGTATGAAACTCCATACTTATACAAGAATTATCAGGAGGAAAGGGTGTTCGAGGTTACACCTACTATACATTCGAGGTTATGTATCAAGGACAAAGCTGGTCGTCAAACTATGTGTTCAAGGTCAAATGACGTGTTCATAGCTCAATATCGTTTAGAATTTTTTCAAGGTCATATGACGTGTTCATAGCTCAAGATCGTTTAGGATTTCTCCAAGGTCATGTGACGTGTGACCACGAAACTCAAGGCCAAATCATAGGCTGAGAGTAAAAAAGGGGTCCCAGGTCATGACGTTAGACGCAACGCGAGGCCAAGTCACAGGCGGAGATCAGAAAAGGAGTCAAGGTCACAGTCAGTGAGGTGGCACTTGGGGGGAATACAGTTGAGGGGAGGTTCGGAGCCGTCATTAGCATTCTACTCATTGGAGTTATATCATTTAGAGCTAATCGCTCACAAATTGAATGATCTACACCACTTTCGGCTTGACTCCAATCAATATCATTTTCGAGCAATTTTCTGAAGACAAGATCAATGAACCTATATTTCAATGGTTTTATTAAGCTTGCCCTATTTGTTCATTCTGTTCAAATATCAGATCAATCTGTCTGTTGACAGATTGATCTGATATTTGGTACACACATTTAGTTTTGATGACAATACAATTTGATAAATTCTGTATCATTGTAAATCCAAGATAGCCGCAGATACAAAATGGCGGATTACGTATTATATCACAACTATACCTGAATGTGGGCCTGATATGGGTATCAAATGACAGGGCTTGACTAGTAGAATAGTTAGGTTAGCTCAATAGTGAGTAGGTCTATTCGACCCTCCACCGCAACCCGCAAGGGTTTATTGTCGCTCACAACTATTCAAACTCGGCTAAATAAACCAAGCTTCTCAACGACACCGATTAGTTTATATGGTGAGTGATCTTTCAGGTCATATGGCATCAGGGCAGGCACAAAGTATATGGCCTGCTGTTTCATCATTTTCCAAACAGAGGCGACACACACTGTCTTTTGACAGTCCGAGAGTATCTGCATATGGTGATTCAGACGACAGTGACCTGTAACGAGGCCTGTTAGACATCGTAGTTCATCTCTACTGTAGTCAAACACTGTTTGATTTCAAGCTTCGAATGGTTAATGAATGCTTCGGATTGAGCCAATCCTGGAAGATTTGCCTCCAGACCACTAGAATAGCAGTACACTTTGAAAAAGATGTAAATTCAACATGGCCACAGCCATCTCAAATGACAGGGCTTGACAAGGAGAGTAATCAGATTATTTAAAAGAACAATTTGTTCAGGCCAGTCTCAACTCACCTGCACAGTAGATTTATAGACTTACACCTATCAGCAAATAACTACTCCCCTGGCTAATACCACGAAGAGCGTTGGATTATATCCAACAGGTGTCAGTGCAGGATGCTTCACAGAAGTAATTCTTGCATATACTGTTGGCGATACAACTTCGGGAATCGATATATTATTATTGGACATACTCTTGCAAACCGGTTTCGGGCTGTTTGGCCACTCGTCAGTGCAAGGCAGTGTCTATCATCAACCTAAAGTCGGTGATTCCTTATAATCAAAAATCGAATTCATTTCAGAGTATCATTCCTCGAACTAGGCAGAAGCGAACGTCCAACAATTTCGCCCCATCTGCCTGTCGATGTAACTAACCAACTGCATATCCACATGGCCCAAGACCTCGTATGAGGACAAAAAACTTTCTTTCGTATAGTACGTGGGCATAGTTGAAAACTGGCTTTAAATCAAATTATTTAAATGAACGTTCCTAGGTAGCAGTCATCACACCTTCTCCTCAGCAATCTATGGTATTGATCAGATAAAAAAAATAAAATTTCGAATTATGTTTCAGTTTTTAGTACATTATCTACATCCTTATTTTCTTTTTTTTTCAATAAAATCGTTTGACATAATTCTTTTGTTATTGTATTATAAAAAATTCTCTTCAGTTGCATTTATAGGCATGTATTCTTCGAATAATTAAGTGACAGGGGTATATCTATATTTTCCTCAGATCATTTTTTAAAACCATACTACTATATTGCTAGGCCAGTGAATTTTAACAAATTATATATCAGGGCAATACGCCCCTATAATGTCTTTTATAATTCCTACCACAATCCCAAATAAGAAATTTAAAAGTACAGATGCTGGTTCCACTGTTAATCCACTGGTGAACAAAACACTCTCAAACTTTGACATTTGTTACTGTCACGAAAATAAGTTCCGGAATCAAAGTTAACAGCCTATCAAAACTGGGAGAAAACAATTAATTCTTTTATTTTTTTATTTCAAAACATATTTGTTTACTACTCCATCTGATCAAATGCAAAATCGTTGGTGGTAATATGAGGGAATTGAAGTTATTCGATGACCACATTGTGTTACACTTATAACCTCAAAAACAACCAACAAGACTTTAAATGAGCTAATATTTCAATTCCAATTCAGAAGCATAGAAGCAGTCTGAAATCCACTTCTCGGTTACTAGTAAAACATTATATTTTCAACGTTTCTATTATCCATACGTTCCATAGGTTTTGCACCTGAGATGCTCCAGTCCAGTGTGCAACTTGTTGGAAATTTACTCTGATGCTCGATAGAGCGGTTTAAGAAAGATGCTAATGTTTTTAGAATCGGGTAGGTATGTCAAATATTACGTAAATTAGACATTCACCGATTTACGTCACTATTCTATTCCTTTGGAAAAAGGTGTCAAATGGATGTAGTGAAAGTTATTCTCTATTATTTGGCTTTATAAATTACTAAATTATCGAAACTCTAGAGATTGAACAATGTTATCTGTCTGTAAACAAACCTTCTCTGCGAGTCTGCAAAGGTTAGTAAAGATTTGACCTTTCAAGATAACATTTATCAAATATGAAATTAATTATTCACTTTTATCACATATTTATTATTATATGTTTTAAATTGACCCACTGTTTGGATTATCATCCAGGAAATAACATTTTTGTTTCGTTTATCAAAAAGAAATGTACTTTATCAAAGAGGTCGATATCTTTGACAATTGGAATTTTCCATTGATCAGTAGTTGAGATCTGTTTTTAATTAACGCATTTCGAAAAACATGTATGCATAACACTCAGAGTGTTATGTTATTATAAAAAAGTATAATTAAATCAGCTGATTATGAAATTTAATTTTTCAATTGAATATTTTTCTTAAGTTCCAGGTGTCATTGTGTGATATGATTTAGTTTCTATTTCAAGGACAGGTAGTAATGCAATAATAGTCCTCCCACTTTATATTATTACTCAAGTCAAATATTACATAATACATGAAGCAGAAATTGCAGCCTTTTGTTTCAAATGTATTTTGGAAATTAGTGAAAGTGTTAACTGTATGCATGTAATATTGAAAATGTTTGAAAAGATATTGAGCTGAGATGAGAAAGAAGAGATTTATGAAAGTTGAAACAGTTGAAATTTATTGAATTAGGTTCCTAAATTCAGAAATTACGAAAGTAACATATGTAAATGTTTAGATTTTATGAAAACTAGAGTACCAGAAAAAATGGATATGAGAACAATTCAGTTTGGATTTGAACTTGATCTGAAAAATTTCAATAAATGGCTCAATTACTAATATAATTTAAATGAAATTTGTCACCAGCATTGAGACCAGCATGGATCTTCTTGAGAGCTCTTTTTTGAATAGAGATCTTGTTGATAATTTACAATATTCCAGTTGCTAATGGAGGCAGTTCTCAGAAATGTTTTAAATTAGATACTTTGAAAAGTTTTGATGTTACCAAATCAAACTATAACAAAACAACATATACAATTCTCTTGGTTCACTGGGAATCTTCTTTATATTAAGGTTTCATAAACTACTATTTGAACTCCACAAACTTCATTCAAAAAATATTTCAGGACATGTTCACCTAACACAGTCGTGATATATTTTTTAAATAAAATTTGTGGAGATCAAATCATAAGTTGTAGTTTATGAAAATACTATGGATCTTCATCAAGTAACGGCCACATCAATCAGAAAATTATATTAAGGTGTTCAGTCCAAACAATAAATATATTCACTCACTCATTTTTTGGTTAATTTTGAATTTTAAAAAGTTGGCCATTCTGAGTTTTCAAGTACTTTCAATTACAATTTTTGTGTTTTTCATTACTGGTATGTTAATGTTTATCTAAATGAAAAATTTGATATGAATACTAATTGGTGAATAGTGTTTGACTATTATTAGTCCATCATAATTTGTTTTCCCATTTCAAAATAGTAAATTTTATTTGAGTTTGGAGGTCGTTTTATTTATAGAATGATTTGAAAATAAATATATCTTGCTGTACAAAATACTAGGTACTGCAGTTACCCATACTCAGTTTTATCATAATATTTTATATGTGGAAAAAAAGGTTTTGGCTTTCTACTTCTCCATCTTGATACAAGAATATGTGTCAATTTTCCAAAGAAAGGAAGAAAGCAATCAATTTTAAAAAAAATTACTTTATACTAAGTAGGAAGCCAAAACCTTTCTATCCCAAAAATTAATCGCTCCTAAAAAATATACCCCTTTCAATTTTATTTGTATTCAAATATTCGGACAATCATTACTTAAAATAAATACAAAAATATACCAATGGAAAACTCGATCATCATGATGTAAATTTAAATTTTATGTAGGTAATATCCTTCAACTTTTTATTGACTAAATTATCATTTTTATTATGATATGCGAGGGCTGCTAAAAAAATAAGGTGAATATTCATTTTTTTCAGAAAATATTTATTCATCAATTTCTAATTCATCACCTTCAAAGTAGTCCCTTTCAGATATATTACACTTGTGCAAGTGTATTTTCCAACCCTCAAAACAGTTCAGATGCTCTCTCAGCGATTCGGTTTTTATCGTCGTCCGTTCATGGGTACCTTCAATCTTGGGAACAGGAAAAAGTCACAGGGAGGCAAATCTGGTAAATACGATGGCTGAGGCATGATTATGGTGTTGTTTTTGGCCAAAAAATTACTAACAAGCAATGACAAGTGAACAAGTGCATTCTCCTTATGCAAAAGCCATGAATTGTTTTTCCACAATACCGAAAAATTTTTATATATTGCTTCTAGCAAGTGGCCCACAACTTCAAGATAATAATCCTTATTGACCGTATGACCATGTGACAACTCCTGATGCACAACGCCACAGTAATCGAAGAAAACAGTGAGCAAAACTTTGACATTTGATCTAACCTGCTTTTTTGGTATTGGCTTTCCTGGACTCTTCCATTGGGATGATTGGACTTTGATTTTAATCTCATAATCATATACCCATGATTCGTCACCGGTTATGACTATTTTAAGCAAATCTGGATCGCCGTTGACGTCATTCAACAATTTCTGAACGATGCGACGGTTTTTTTGGTCAAAATTCAGCAGTTTTGGAACGAACCAAATTATTTTTTGAAATAAGTTCACATTTACTTATAAAAGAATTTAGTCTTTTTTGAGTATTTTTTAAACTCTTTAGAAAAATGTGTAATTAACGAGATAGGCCTATAATTGTTGACTTCTGCTTTATCTCCTTTATGTATCAGGGTCACTATTGTCGTTTTGAAACATTCGAGGCATGTACCGAGTGATAGGCATTTGTTTATAATATATACTATAAAAGGATTTCAGAAGATCAGCCCTAATTTCATCTATTCCAGAAGATTTTTTGCTTTTCAATTCACTAATCGGTAGTTGACTTCCTTTTCATCTGTGGGGGTTAGAACTATTGAGTTGGCAAGAATATATATTCAGTTGGGGTGTAATTGTAATCTTTTGTAATTTTTTTCGCCAGGTTTTTACCTACGAAAAATTTGTCGTTGAATTTGTCTGCAATACCTTTTTTTTTTTGTTAATATTTCTCCATGGGTATTTTTTATATATCCGATATATGAAGGTTGTTTTGTGCCAGTAAGTTCTTGTACAATATTCCATTGTTGTTTTGTATTTTGTTTTCAATTTTATTTGTTTTTGTATAAGATTAATCACCATATTTTTGTAGTCTTTGTAACTGTCTTTTGAGAAAATTGTTAGGGTATTGTAGTGAGGTTTGAAACATACGATTTTTTTTGTTGATTTTATCTAATGGAGAATTGGTTAACCAGGGTTTCAATTTTGTTCTTTTTCCTAGATGTATTTTTCAATTCGGTGTTTTTGTTAAGTATATTTAAGATGATGGTTAAGAAGTTGTTCGTTGCGGTATTAGAATCATCTTCGATGTAAACTGTCTTCCATGTTGTGTTATGTATTTGTTTGTGTACTTTGCTATAAATAGTTCAGATATTTAATGATTGTTTTTTATCATGATCATTTCTAGGATATTGTATGACTTTGCTTTTATGAAAATATGATCAAGGCATGAGTTTACTCTGGTGAGATTATTAATGGTGGATATATAACCATATTCGTTCAAGACATTCAGGTGACCTATAGGAGGCTGTTTTAAAAAAATTTGCTTTTTCCTATATTTATTATCGTTTTTAAACATTTCATGTGTTCTATATCAATTATGTCATATTCAGTTACGAGTTTGCTTTTTATATAAATTATGGTTCCATCGTTCCTATTTAATTCGCCCTTGTTATAGATAGTGTATAGCCAGGAATATTGTGTCATATTCAGTTACGAGTTTGCTTTTTATATAAATTAAGGTTCCATCGTTCTGATTTAATTCGCCCTTGTTATAGATAGTGTATAGCCAGGAATATTGTATAAGTTTGTTTCTTGTATTTTTCGGGTTTCTGTTAATACTATACAATCAAAATTTGAGTCAGCATCAAGGTAGAAAATTTTGAACTTGTCAATGTTTTTACCAATACTTCTTATGTTGTTATATATTATATTGAAGCTGTTATTCTCTGAATTCACTTTTAAAACTTATCTGCGTTCTCGGCTATCATTGAGCGTGAAAGTTTCAACTGGATTTACACAGAAATCTCTGAGCCTATACTCATATGCTTACACAAAAAAACACCTGCATACACATAAGAGAATTACCGCAGCCTAGGTTGATTTATTTGTTGATATGTTGTCGGGTAGCTGCTCTAGTAGTGGAGAATGATGAGGAGTTTGACCTTGTCTTCGGTGTATACATTTTCTTCTTTTTGTCTTCAAGTTTTTTGCCTTCTAATATATTTGTTATTGAACTTTCTTCTTTTTCTTCATCCAGTTTCTGCTCATTTTCTGTTACCTTTTGCACTTTATTTGTCTCTTCATTCGTCCCTACTTTATGTTCCTTGCTGCTCTTCAATGGGTAATTAGTACGGTCAGTTGAATTTGAATTTTCTACGGAGTCGAGGTCATTCAATTGTTCTATGTTAAACTTTTCGCTGTTAACAATAAGAGCACGACCCTGTATTTTAGCGGAGTGATTTTTAGATCTTGCGATGTTTTCTTAGTATTCTTCTGTTTTGTCTGTCATCGTAGCATAAGTCTTGCACAGAAAATATATTTGTTCCTTTGAGTTTGTGGTAGTTTTTTAGGATAAAATTCTTTTTCACAAACGAAATAAATTCAATTTTGATAGCCTCCTTGCGCCCGTTTTGACGGGTATAAGTTATTTATTTCTCTCACATTTATATCGACATCAAGTAGTTGACTAATTTTGTCTAGCACTGCGCTAACTAGATCTGGGCACTCTGGAATATCCAAGCCATAGAGGAGAACATTATTTTTGCGGTTATATCTTTCGAAGTTTTTGCAATTGTTTTCTACTTTGTGTTTCTGCTCTAAATCGGCTAATTTAGTAAAGCGTGATTCAATTTTCTCATGTAAGTTATAGTTTTCTTTGTGGATTTATTCTTTCAGTTCAGTTTTGATATGTTTACATTCCTTTTCAGTAACTTGGAATTTTTTTCAAAAGTTCCGAGTTAGGTATGTCTTCAAAAACTCTCAGCTTCTGCCATTATAATACCTTACATAATTTATGAGTTTTTTCTCTCAATAATTCGGATTATGAACTCCTGAATCTGTGCAGTTCATCCACTCCCTCGATAATTTAGCAGCAGTAATTTGAGTATAAAATTTAGATACCCTCCAACAAATCTGTGTGATCTGGCAACACCATTGCGCAGAACGTCTTGAGTGTTTGGAAATCCCAGAGTACAAAGTCCAATATCCAACGGGTTCAATGGTGAATGTTCCTCCTGACGAACATCAAGTAGTTTTCATAGAAGAGCTCTAAAACAACGCATTTTAAACTTATTATTTCAACCTTTTTCTTCAAAAAATTATTTAAATGCCTAAAAAAGAGGAATGAAATAATGCATTCAACATTAAAAGGGATTCGTTTCTATTTCACCATTTGGCAACATCGGTTATAGCTAATAAAGGACAATGAATCTGTTACC
>WOGR01011758.1:0-10440 GCA_015342045.1 Leptinotarsa lineolata | reverse complement strand
ATTTATATAATACTAGCACCTGCTCACATTTACCAAAACGACATGGTCATTGTGAATTCAATGTACATTTCCCTTATTTGAAATTGTAAATGTCAGTTGAATGCACATTACCCAAACGAGGAGGCAAATGTGCACATTTACCTGAAAATGTGTACATTTGCCGTAATATCTACTTTTACCATAACATACATATGCCATAGTGAATATTTTTGTAGACCTTTAAGAGAAAAACAATATACAGTGAAATATCAGAAAAGGGATTAGACAGCGTTGTTTTCGATGAGAGCTTGCAAAGTAGCACCATCCCCCATTATATTAGGGATAACATCGTCATATTTTTACGAATTCACAAAAGACAATGATAAATTTCACTCAGAAATCTCTTTCTTAAATCACTCCGCCACCTAGTAAACCCGTATGAAAATCCATTCAATAGTTTTTGGGATTATCGGGTTGAGATAGGCAAACAAAGCGGGGTACTTCATTTTGAAATATTTATCAATTTTGAGATTCATACCAGAAAAAATAAAAATTTTAGATTAGCTTCCCTGGAAACAAGGATTTATTAATGCCATTTCGCTATTAATAGGGTTTTATCATAAAATAATATTCCATGCACTTCTCAATGTATTTCAGTTTCTCAATCACGTCGAAAGAGTGAGCTATCTTCCTAATGGAAAATGGAGCTTGGAAATAAAGAAACTCAAAACTCAAGAGAAAGAGCAAAAAGAATTTGATGCTGTTATCGTGTGCATCGGAAAGGTTTCTTCGCTTTTCGTTCCCCACATTCCTGGAAAAGAAAAATTCAATGGTTCTATTATACATAGTCATGATTATAGAAAACCAGATTCTCATAAAAACAAGAGAGTTTTGGTTGTCGGTTCTGGATCATCTGGAAAAGACGTGACAAGATTCGTGGCTGATGTAGCCGAAAAGGTTTGTTACAATTTTAGAAGTTTGGAGATATTTCTTCAGCTGACAATAATAATCTTTTGACAGATTGATCAAGCTTGGTTCCACATTTATTCCTCTCTACACAACTTCATATGAACTGGATCACTAATCACTAATTCTTGGCGACTTTCAAACATCAAAAAATTAGTTTCAACAAATTCCAGTAACACAGTTATCCAAATACTATTTGTTCTGCAGAATAAAGATAGTTAATTTTTCAAGAGATATAAAATTTTCCATAGAATGCCAGAATTTTTTTATGCATAATGAATTTTCATAGTAGAGTCATACTAAATTCTTTCATGAAAAACAATTTTCTTTTCATTACAAACAATTTTGCAAAAAAAGCTTCATGGAGCTTTTAACCCAAATATCAACGATTTATTTTAGAATTTCGTCATATTTGAAAAATGTTTATAGGTGATATTATCTCACAGAAGTCCACTGGATTCGTTATTCCAATTACCTCCTGGTGTGGTAAAAAAACCAGTAGTGAAGGAATTCAAGGAAACTAGTGTTCTTTTTGCTGACGGCTCCGAGGAAGATATTGATGCAGTGGTATTTTGTACAGGTATCTACCTACTTTTATGATTTTTCACGGAAAATGTCTTATAAACTTTAATTCGCGTTTCAGTATGAAATACAGGCTCAGCATCATTTCTTTGTGTTTTTCCAGATGTAAATTTCCATTCCGTTAACTTCACCAATGAATATTGACATTTCAGATTGCTTATCATATTAAACTATGAAGTTCGTTTTGGAAGTATACTTCGGTATCATGTGATCCATATGTTTGGTGTTTCCTCAATACATTATTGCATTGCCAATTTCGTTTTTGGCTAATACTGCGTTGAAATGGATTCAAGAATGTCTTTGATGCTACTGTTGGTAAATCAGTGATTCCTACCAAACTGAAGAATCATGTGTTATGTGCTCAACCAATATTATAAATAGCTAGATAGATCATATCCGGTTTCAGCCCTCATATCTATCTTTCAATTTGGTCAATATCTGGCTAGCTTCTGTGTTCATTTCTATCTTCTCTCTATCTATCTTCTATCTCTTTTTATTTTTTCTCATATCTCTTCACTTCGATGTTATAGTGATTCTAGTCCCTCTGTCTTGACCATCTTAGTGCTACTGAGGCTGATCTTGATGATTCTATACCAAGAAATTCTCTTGATCTGCCTTATCAGAACGAAAAGTTCCATTTGACCTAGACCTATCAACCCAGATTCTATTTTCTCTAATTGTGACTCGTTTGTGGGAGCCTATGTTGTCATAAATGTTCTTGTAGTAGGAACTAACGCTGTTCTGAGGACAAGCCTTGGCACCCTTTGATCAAGAAATCTATCCATCTGCAGCTTGTCTCGTCGATTCTTAAAGAACATGAATCAAATCTACTTCAATATTCACGAAATCAACTACCTTGTTGTTATAAGATTATTACCTGATACATAATCATTTCATACGGTAGTGTAGAGATTAGTACATCCGCCTTCCAAGCGGAAGACCGGGGTTCGAGTCCCCGCCGGGCCACCATGCTGGGTAATCGCACGTTAGAAGGTAAGGCCTCGTTAATCCATTGCTCGCACAAGTTTCGACTCCTGAGGGTTGACGTTCGTCAGCTGGTTAACGAAATAAACAATTTTACAATTTATACAGATAAAGTGATCTGTTAGCCAGTGCTTGTAAACTAGTTATTTCAATGTTTTTGATAACAGTGATATAAAACTCATTTTACTCATGACCACCAAAACCTATACGATAATTTAGATTCCTGAATGAGGTTGGTTCTATTCAGTCCTCACAGACAAAATTACTCTATAGATTAAACATAGTTTGCATCAACATTTTTAGTCACTTCAATTTCAAGTTGAATCTATCGTTTTCTTTGATCACTTTTTTCATCATCTCCAGTCATGAATTTTTCCAGTACTTTGATGATAGATTTTGGATTTTTATTCAAAGAAGTTCTCTTATGGTACATTCTTCCATTTTATTCAACTACCTGGTATTTGAGATTATTTATTGGAACTTGAGATTTCTTCAAAAGTATCGTGTAGAGCTTGGTACTTTCTTGAGTGTGTTATATATTCTTGTATATTCTTCTTATAGTTTTCAAAAGCTATTTCACATTCAGTGAATGATTTTTAGCATCAATTCCAAGCAACATATTTCCTTGAACTTACAAAGGATTGTAAGTTCTCCCTTTCATCAGCAAACATTCGTAGATATGATAGATTTTTCTCTGCTACGGTTTTGTATATCTAATTCTTTATATAAAATCATTAGCTAATTCTCAACCCTTTTCAACATCTCTCTAGTTCTTGTTTGTTTTCTAGGTAGTTTTGAAAAGGTAGGATCCAAGTATGACACCCTTCTATTTCCAATTGTATGTAACAATGATTCGAATAAATTTTTTCATTGGATACATTCCATATAGTACTTTATAATGTAGTACCCATTATTACGTTTGTTACTTTTTAACGTTTCGTATTTACGAAGATAGATTTAGTACTTAAGTTAATTGGAAAACTAACTGAGGCAAATACTCACCTGTCTGTGTCTGTCTTTATAGTCAGTAATGACCTGTGAGCTCTCTGCTCTGTATTTTCTCATTATTGCTTTCGTATTCCTTGTTGGTGGTATTTCCGGATTATCGCAGGCGACGTTTCTGGATATCTGCAGTTCAGTTTTGAATCAAATTTGTCGAAACCCATTATTAAACTTTCCCATAACCTTCATACATTTTGTAGAGGTTTTTAACTGTCTTTCTTTGTAGAGCAGTATCCTTTTTCTTCGGTTCATACTCCTGGTATATTCAGTACTAAGAGTTATAGGAGTTACAAGGCTGAATACTATGAGAAGTAATCTAATATCAGGATTTAAGTATACCTTAATAACTATATTAGGACTAAATTCAACTCCAATGCCGCAGAAGAAAACTTGGAATCAGAAAAACAAAGTGAAATGTATTCTTCGGGAAAAAGCTTCTTGGCTTTCACTTATCCATCTCCTTACAAAAGAATGAGGTAAAATTCTGAAGAAAGAAATGGAATGAAAGTCGCAAGCTCCCTTCAGAAAAAATCTCTTTCGAGAAGATACTCTCCCCAATCAAACATTAATTCTATTTCCATTTAATTTATGTACACAGGCAAAACTCTTTCTGATATTTCTGAGCAAATTATTGAATGTTTCTCAATATTGTTTTGTAATGCAGTTATTTTTTTCAGGGTATCTCATCGATTTTCCATTTTTGTCTCCATCGTGTGGAATAGAAGTAGATAATAAATGGGTGAAGTATTTATACAAAGACATTATAAATGTCGAACATCCTACCATGGCAATTATTGGAATGTTATTTCCTATTTTCAGAGGTCCTGTCTATGGATTTCAGGTACCTTATAATTTTATACAATTGAATTCAATTGATCATGAAATATGTTAATGATACAGAACGAAGCCTGTCTCTTGTCTCTCTTACACAATAAGCATTCTCTTACTGCCTACACAGTTTTTCGCCACTATTATTGTTTATTCATCGAGCGTATAGATACAGTCTGCGATGCCACCGAAGCTGCGGAATAATTAACACGGAATGTTGATGCAGCAAACAACTATATACATCATGAGATACTTTAGGATATAAAACTAAAATTAAAACTTGTTACTACCTAATATAAACAATCAGCAAATTGAAGTATTCAAAGATTGTTTGAAACGACCATAAGAGACACCAATAATATTGATGTTTTTGTCATCCACTAACTTTAGGGTTCCTTCCAAAGGTGTATGTTTGCCATAATTTGTATTATGGAAGGGTATATGAATTCATGGCTGTGTCTAAGATTTCTGTTCGGAACATGAATGTTGACAGATTCAAGTAGTTCAGAACAGGCCATTAGTCCATTGATCAGCTTCAATGCATAGCATAGATCTGCTTTAATTCTTCTGGTTTGCAGCCCAATTTCTTGTAATATAATCGAATGGTCATAGTACTGTATTTAAAGATCCAAATTGAAGGAACGAAATCTCAAATATTTATTTTGCACTCTTTCTAACTTAGACACTTCTAGAGCTAAATAAATCCTTCTTAATGCTTCGATGGAAAAACCTGAATAATAACGTAAAATAATACGTCGTGTTTTGGATGATTTCACACTCATTTGGTTAATATGGTATACAAATCTGAGTTTTTCATCAAAAATGATCCCCAAATCTTTTATAGACTTCCGAAGCAATCACAGGGGGCCGGGTTAATAACTCCTTACTTTCAAGGCCAATCATAAATGAGCAAACTGGTAACTTCACAGCTGTAATTCGAAATCTATGAAAAAACAAATAAAATTAGAATGAATAGTTGAAATATCAATTATTTCAAGCAATAAAACGTAAAATGAAATTACAATAAAACGAATAAAATAATCAAGATAAAATATAAAAACGACCACAGAGTAAAAGGAAGTAGAAATGATGGATATAAACAAAGAATTGAAAATAAATCAAAAATGATTTCACACCAAGTTACTTCACGACGCTTCGATTGATAGTACCCACAATCGTCTTCGGATGATGACTGGACAACTCCTCCGAGAGATGACTATTCATAGGTCATTTGAGGGCTTTCACCTATCCCCTCTTCCCTCTCTCCACTTCACCGGTTTACTGGAAGTTGACTGTTTAGCGAAAGTTGACCGTTTTCTGTTTGTTTCGTATCTCTCCGCTAGCTTGGCTGAAAGCGTCGTTGGATAACATGAATGCAGCTTTTTTGAACTTACTCTTGAACCAGTATTCCTTCCTGTGGATGATCTCAGCTTGGGACCACTTGATATTATGTTGATGAGTCCAAACATGCTCTGCTATTCATGATTTGCTGGTTTCCCCTCGCTGTGTGTTTCTCTTGTGCTCGGTAATGCCCTCTTAGTTTCACTGCTACAGGATTTGCTGCACTCACAGGATATCCGGTAAATCCAACTCTTAGAATCGCAGTTCATGTTTGGTGACCTGATTTTCGTGATGCTGCTACGGATGGTGTTTTCGGATCTGAAGCATGATCTGATGTTGTATTTGAACCCAATCAATCTTTTCCTTTCCGACAATCCTCTGTTGTAGGACGTAGGATGATGCTTTCAGCCAAGCTAGGTAAAGATACGCAACATATAGAAACCTGTAATCAAGCTGAAAACGGTTAAATCCCGCTAAACCGGTGAAGCTGAGAGAGGGAAGAGGAGATAGGTGAAAGAGCACGAATGACCTATAAATAGTCATCACCCGAAGACAATTGTGAATAATAACAATCGAAATTTTGAAAAGTTTGAAATCTTTTTAAATTTTGTTTTCAATTTTAAATGAAAAATAAGTGATATTTTAGCTATTCATTTTAGTTTTATCTGTTCTTTCATAGATTTCGAATCATATTAGACATTGGAATTCCAAACTAGTAAAATTCACCATGAAACATTGTCAACCATTTCAAATTCACAGTTTTTGTTGTAAGTTATCAATAGTTGTATATGAGTACGAAACGTTGGCAGCAGTTGACAATTGGTAGTACTGTGTATGAATTGGAGTAGTATTGGCTCACCTCTCTCTCTCTTGTTGAAGTTCGACCAGTCTAGAAAGGTATATCGTGTTTAATTAATTAGCAACCAGTAAATGAAAATATATCTTCTAAAAGACGCTACACAGTCGTGAATAAATTATTATTTTCAATCGCAAGTTTGTCCTGAGAATTCACCTTATTCAAAACATGTTCCCAGTTTTCAAATTTAATCATTGAATTGACAGTTCGTTTCGAAATATGAACTTTCTAACATGGACTCGAAAAATGCAATTGAATATACACCAACTGACATTTCTAATGTGTTGAAGAAATTAATATTTCTCGAAAGTTCAGCACTCAATGACAAAATTTTAAAAAAAACCAATTCTAAAGGAACAATTCGTTCAGGCCAGTCTTCCCTTACCTACATAGTAGATTCATGGACTGACACCTATCAAAAAACTACTCCCCTGGCTAATACCACAAAGTGCGTTGGATTATGTCCGACAGGTTTTGGTGCAGGATTCTTCTCAGAAGTGATTCTTTCATATGATTTTGGCGATACAACTACCGGAATCGATTTTCAATTATTGGAACGGGCACATTTGCTGACCGGTTTCGGGTTATTTGGCTTCTCGTAAGTGAAAGGTAGTGTCCTACATCAACACGAAGTCAATATATGGAAATGAAATCTTTTCAGAGTATCATACCTAGAACAATGCTGAAGCGAACAACATGCAACATATCTGCCATTGCTCCCTCTGCCTGTAGACGAGGTACTAACCTACCGCATATCCAAATGGACCAAATCTTCGTACAAGGAAATAAATTTCACCTATATTTCTCGTAAGTTGGCATACTTGAAGACTGGCCAGAGGCGTAGTTTTTTTCCGATAGGTGTCAAACCATAAACCTACTGTGTAGGTAAAGACTGGCCTGGAAAAACTGTACCATCAGATGATTTGATTCAAAGCTAGTCTTCAAGTATGCCCACTTATCATAAGTTATTACTCACCATGTGCATTCAATATGCACATGGTGAGTATGTATATTCGAAATGTACTTCACTCACTCTCTCAAAAATTTATGTCTGACATGACTGAATTCATAGCATGATAAGAATATTATGGAACATTTCAGGTGAGATTTTTCCTATCTTATTTGAAAGGAAATTTTCCAACAACTAAAGAAGACATGATGAAAGACATCACGGACCATGTAAAGACGCTTGACAAACCTAATCTTCTTGCTCACGAAATGACTCTGGATCGAATCGATAAGTACTTTGATGACCTTGCCGAGTGCGGAAAAATCAAGAAACTCAAACCAGTACTCATCAAGCTTCTCAAGCACATATTGAAGAATGGGCTGAATCAAAGAAACTCTTCTTATGATCTAGTCAATGATGAGGAATTTGTCGAAAGGTTCGACTAATATCAATTCTAATTGAATAAAGATATATCTTGATGTGTTACTTTTTATTTCAAAATATACTCAACTTCCTCACTGTTAACTCATGTGAACAGTTTTTTTCTATTCTGTTCGGGTGTCATAATCAATCTATTGGTACTAAAGGTAGAAACTTGAAACATCTCAAGATTTGGGTAATAATCATTCCTACATTTTGTTTTGGGAAGGTTCGTTTTGATTCGATATCAATTTTATTTCTTTTCCTGGCACACTTGAAAAAAAAACCGCAATAACCAAAGACAAAATGATGGAAGATATTATCAACTACATATAAACGGTTGATGAATCCAGTCGTCAAGCCCATGCAATGACACTGGATCGACTAGATGACTATTTTGATGACTTGGCAGAAAGCGTTAACATTGAGAAAATCAAACCAGTGTTTATTAAACTGTACAAGCATATTCATACAAAAAACGAAGAAAACCGAAGAGATTTTTCTTATAAACTAATCAACGATGAGGACTTCGTAGAATGGAATAACTGAATTTTCTTTTTTCTTTTTCAAACAATATTCCTATCATCCGAGATGATATTATGGAAATGGATTTCTCATCGAATCTTCTGGGGCTATTGGATCCGAATTTCAAATTCGTGTCCTCAACAAAAGTCGTCTTCACATCGCAGAAAACCTTGAAATGGTGGTACTTTTTTGAATTTTCTGCCTTGACACATAACCATGTACATTCTGCACTGTCAAACTTTCAATATGGATTTGTCAAGGCCTGTAATTCTTAAACTAACCTTTGTATTTTCTCTCAACAAATCTCTGACTCTCTTGACAGAATAAATCAAGTTAACTTCATTTACTCGGATTTCATTGAAGAGTTTGATTGCGTGTCACAAAGGTTGAATATTATTAAGAAAATACAGGGTGTTTCAAATTTGATCCTCACCATTGGGATCTCGGAAAATATGAGAGATACGAAGATGGTTGAATTGGAGTAAAGTTGCGCATTCACCTGACTAATAATATGCCGTTGGGAAAGTTCTGAAATTCCGAGTATATCCGAAGATATTCGGAAAAAACAGAAATTTCGGAAAATGATTATTTTTTGTGGCTTTATTTTTCGAAGGATTCGAAAATAAATTGCACTTTCACATTGCCACTTTTTTCCTGCTACATAATGGTGTTTTCAGATTTGGTATCCAACGTTTTGTCTTCTGGCCACCATCATCAACTTCATTTTTCTATATGCGCTACATTAAATTTTTTCTGTTTTGAATAGAAAAAGATTTTACTTTTTCAATAATGTATCATAAGTTATTGTTTCAGTCTTACCTGAAATATCAATGTTTTTCAATAATATTCCGGTTCGAAAAGCGAAATTAAAATTCGTGTCTTGTCAGTGTTGAACATACAGTGTGACCCATTTTTAATGGAAACACCCCCCTAAAATTTGAAGTTTTAAACCGATTTAAATCATTTTTTTTTGAAATGTCAAGTACTAAAAGGTCTACCTTAGGACAGAATTTGAAATGTTTATTAAAGTTTCAGGGCATACTACGATATTTTTTCTTAGTCGAAAATCGTGATTTTTAATTTGCGATTTTTTTATTGGAAAAATCACTACGCCACTGCCTCTAAATAGGTCTGACCAATATTTCATGAAAAAATATTCATTATTAACAAAGTTATGACAACTCGAATATTCGAAAACTCACACAGCTAACAGTCACAATATATCACTATTTTTATGACTTCAACATAAAGTGCCGCCAGATGAAAAAAAAACAAATAGCGTAAATATTTTTATTAGAAATAACGGAATTGAATTTACACAATTCAACTAACAATAAAGCAAAACATTTTAATAAACGTAACTAATAATTAATTATGGAAATGTTTCGATTCAGAGCAAAAATTAATTCTAACTCATATTCTAGTAGCCTCTACTAATCCACTGCGTATTTCGATACATGTGTCGTAGCGCTTACGAATGTTTCTGATTACGTTCCTTGGTTCTTGAGGGCTAATATCTGCACATACCTGTTGCACAAAGTTCATTTCTATCTCTTGAGCGGTTTTTGTAAACCTTATGTGTGAGAAGTTCCCAGAGAAAAAAGTCCAAAACTGTGAGGTCTGAAGATCTGGGTGGCCACTCTATAAACGGACTACTTCCAGGGCTTATCCATCGGTTTGGAAAATGTTCGTTAAGCCATTGCCTCACAGCTCTGGCATAATGAACTGAACAACCATCTAACTGGACAATTGAGTTTGATCGTTCATTGATTGGCAGCTCGTGAATAGCATCTCAAAACGTTGTGTTTGGAAATTCTAGAAACCTCTGCGCATTAATGTTCCCCTCAGAAAAAAAAGGACCAATAATTCGTCCTTTCAATATCCCACACCAGACGTTGATTTTTTGGAAATACTAGCTTTTACAGTTCATTACCCAGTTAAGATCATCCGCTGCCCAATAGCGACAATTCTGTGATGACACTACTCCATTTGTAGTGAAAGTGGCTTC
>WOGR01011757.1:0-10441 GCA_015342045.1 Leptinotarsa lineolata | reverse complement strand
CTGTCAAATTTTTCAGAAAAAAATTAATATCTCGAAAACTTACAAATTTGGGTATAGGCATTGTTATACAAAGTGGGCCTAAAATGTGCTGAGAAATTCAAAAATTCAATAAAATACAGGGTGTTCCATTTGAAATAAGGAAGTTGCCCGCAACTTTCAAGTTTTTATTTTGAATCGTTCTCCATATATTCCTAACGAACGCTCGTCGTGAAGACGGTGTACCTATATAAATATTTTTTTTAAATTTTTGGACATACCATTTTTGAGAGCTGGTTTTGTTCTACATTTTGAATAATTCAATGAACTTATTGCAGAATTGACTCTTATTCTAGTGATCGGATGTATTTTTCTATAATTTACGCACTTCACATCTAGTCGCTTGCCTATTTGACACGGTGTTTTTGAGAACCAATTTTTCAACAGAAAAATAATTGTTATGAAAGACAATTTACAAATTTTCAAGTATTTCAGTTGTAATTTGTGAAATATTTTTTTTTATTGAAACGACACGGCTTTTTTGACAGCCAAATCAATTTTTCGTTTCAAACAAATCAAACTTGCTGCAAAATAAGCTCTCATTTTAGCGATCATTTTTCTGTAATGCACTTTCCTCTTGGGCGCCAGCCGATTTGACAAAAAATTTTGGAGCGTTCTCTTGGCTTTCAGTTTCGAATCATTTCTTGAATTTACTTACAAAATATCTGCTATTTTGTAATCGGTTTATAATTTTGAAAACTTCACAACTTTGGGCCACCCATTACGTCTTTTTTGAGCCAAAACTTTTGAATTACTCGAAGTACGTTTTTTACAAAAAATCAGCCATTCAAGCGATCAATAGCTTTATCGGTAGCTAGTTCTCAGACTAAAAGATGTCAAATTGGTAATATCAAACCTTGAGGATAAAACGTCATCAGGACCGGACAATGTATTTCATAAAGTTTCGAAATTCGTTACAGACACACATGTTTTTCGAAACAGGGTATTTCTCAGGTGTGCTGATATTAAGTAAAGTAATCACCATATATATCTACGGCCTGATGACTTTGACAATTGCGAAACTAGCCAAACGTTACACCCATGCTCAATCCCTGAAGAGTTGAGATGGAATCAAAGGATGCTGTCTTGCCAGGATCATCCTGGTAGCCCTGGAAAGGTGGCGCCAAAAAACTGTCTGGCGACGACCAGGAAAACCCTATGTTTAACAGTAGAATTTCTGACTGGCCACTGTCAACTGAGGAAACACCTCCATACTATGAGGCTGGTAGACACACCTCAATGCAGGATGTGTGAACAGGAAGATAAAACTGTGAGGCATGTCTTATGCTAGTGTCCGGAGTTATAGCCAATAAGAGAGTGTGTGTTAGGCGAGTCTTGGCCTACACCTGCCGATATTAAGCAGATGTCTTCTAGTGACCCTTGTTTTCCTGAAAAGGACAGGATGAACGATGACCTAGGAAGATAACTCCTTGGGAGGATGTGCAATGGGTCACATGTGGCCTAAGTGCTGTGGGCCTACACTCACTCTCCTTACTCTACAGATATAGATACGTCAAAGCATATTTTCAAAGGACTGATATATACTAGACTAAATTCTTGAGAGGTTAATAGAACTCCTACTACACATTTTGTTGTGGACGTAAAAAATCTGATGGAAATGATTGAACACCTGGAAGAAAGAGTCATCGAACTCGATAAGAAAGTTAAGGAATTAACCCTTGCAAAAGTGAAGGACAATGTAGCTAGCGTGGAACCTGAAAAGGAGCTCCAGGTAAGTACAAATACAAATTCAAACTCTAACAATGTTGTAGGTGAATTGGCTCCTGGAGAAGGAAGCATCAACCTTCAGCAAACTGAACCTGGCCAGTGAAAAAGGCCAAGAAACGACAATGATTCGAACAACGATTCAGAGACAAAGGACGGTTTTACAAGACTCAGGCCTAACCGCCGCACAAGGCGGCGCATCGCAGTCGATAAGGCAAAAAACAGCCAAGAAAGCAGGAAACACCGTCCATAACGGAAGCTCCGGTTGAGCCAGCAGTGCTAACCGTAAATAATACGTCAAATGTCCCAGTTTGGCCAACTCACAGGGCTCGGATTTGAATGCGAATCCGAATCCAAATGCGACAATAGACCCATCGAAACCCTCACCTATCGTTTTGCACGACGCGAAATGGTGGAACGAGGTTTCGAAAGAGCTAGAAAACAGAAGAATACATTACAACAGGGCAAAGCTCACAAAAGACGGGATATATATTCATCCCAATGATGAAGCCAACTGGAAAAAGTGTGCCAAGTATCTAGACGAGTGATAATTCGACTTCCACACTTTTACTCTAAAGAAAGAAGTGCCTTTACGCGTAGTTATCCGGGGAATACCGAAAAAATTTGATGAAACCGACGTGACTACTGATCTTCAAAAGCAAGGCTATACGGTGCTGGAATGCCACCGAATGGTTTCGAGGCGAACCAGAAAGACATTGCCTCTGTTCCTTGTGAAAGTTCCCAAGGAACAAGAAAAAATTTACGCATTGAGAACACGCGTAAATCTCATTGTCAGAACTTCTACTATACATTTAGTTGACTTGCTATCTGAAAATATTGATACTGAAAAGCACGTGGTAGAAATTATTGACTACACCATTCCGTTCCTAAAAATAATAATGACAATTTTTCGGGAAATTATATAGAGTGGAATCAGAAAATTTATAGTTGACGTAGGGGTAGTGCAATTTTCAATTTTGAGGCGACGGGTCCCTATACTTTGTTTCGTGATTCCAATGTAGACCGACTCGCAGCTACACGGAATCCGGTATACCCCTGGCGTTGCTAGAGGTTCTCTAGGGTCCTTTGCTGAGACTCTGCCTGATGGTTTTTGTTGGCTTAAATATTGAGTTCACGTCGTGTTTCACTGAGATTCTTCCGATCCGGTCTGTGATATTTCTGATATAGGGAAGGAAAGCTTTACTCTTGACTGGCCTGGTTGGAGTTGCTTTGGAGTTGTCTCTACTGGGACGTATAACCCGCTCGAATTCTCCTCCGCTATACCCATTACGTTTGAATGCATTTTTTAGGTGATTAAGTACTTCAGGCAGAACCTCAGGTTCACAGATACGTTCACAGATCATACAGGCAATCGAAACAGCAACAAATCCAATACCTGATGCTACCAAAGATAGTACTGTTTCACCTTCTCCAAATCCCGTTTGTTCGCAAGATGTATATTGTTTAACTACATTACAAATTTTCAAGAATAAATTGAATTAGTTTTATCGATACCAGGTCCATCTGGTGAACAAAGAAGTAGATTTTAAAATTTTTCACCTTCAAAACTAAGACTCTTTTCCAAAACAGAAGCTCGAAAACAATCCATCCATAGTCGTTGTAAACTCAAATCCGCAGTACTAACCGACACACCTGAAAAAGACTCATTAATAAAAGATTATGAAGAAAAACTGGTCAAGACTAAAAAAACGTGTGACAAAAATAAAGGAAAAGGCAAAGGTAGAAGAAAAGGCAAAGGAAAAGGTAAAGGAAAGTCCTAGAAAATGGGCCGATTCAGATTCTGATGGATGATTTTGTTTAGTGGGTACCGAAAGTTACAGCTCTTCTAAAAAAGAAGAGTGGGTAGAATATTTAGAATGCAAAAAGTGAGCCGTTGTCGAATGTGTAACGGGAAACGTTCACTCATAAATTAGCAATATTTGCAATTCTGATGAAGACTAATTTAGTATTAGGGATTATTGTTATCTCCATCTATATAATTAACTGTATATTTTTTTATACTATAAGTGCCGTAAAAATGTTAGAATCCATAAAACCTATCTTAGTTTGCTAAAAGTTTATCAAAACAACTAATAGGTATGAATAATTTACTACAAATTGTTATTTGCAGACGAAGTTTCTGTGTTTCTTCATGAGATTTAAAAAAGCTCCTGCCAAAATTATGTTATAAATATTTTAATTACTCATAAATGTTAGAATGTTGACGTTCTGAAATAATAATAAAAATGATTTATCATTGACGATTTTGTTTATTTCTCTATCGTAACATCGTGCTCCGAAGATATAACAACTAGCCCCAAATTGTTCATTGTGAAAAAAACAACACAAATTTCAATAACTTTCCAATCATATTTTAATAGCTGAATAGACATACTGACGAAAAAAGCAATCAAATGTATAACTTATTTGATAGCTTTTGTCATATAGACAATTATCTAAAAATTGTAACAACGTGCCCCCCGCCCTCCTACCTTTTGCCACAGTGACAATATGATCGAACTTGCTTTAATTGGTCTTGGCTCTCCTGGACTTTTCCATTTGGACGATTGGACTTTGGTTTCGATGTCTGGATCGCCGTTGACGTCATTTATCAATTCCTGAGCGATGCTTATGCTTGGTCAAAATTCAACAATTTTGGAACACTCACTTCTCACCAACGAATTACTCGTGCTAAATAGCTGAAACTGAGAACATATGTTCAAAACGAATATACCAATATGAAAAATATATGAAAATCGTTAAATGCGCTACACATCGTAGAAAGGAAAAGAAAAAAAATTCATTCGTTCCATAAACTACGTACATAAGATATGACATGGCATCCCTAATATATTCAAGAATGAATATGATAAAAATATTACTCTACTGTGGTCTCATAAAGTTATGTGCAACAGTGTCAGACATATTCTAGTAATGTATAATGAGCTCTAGCAATAATGAATCTTTTCATTCTTGAATATTTTCTATCAACAATCACGTGGCTCCACGTTAAACATCAATCTAATAATCATTCCTTCAATTTATAGTAATAACATTCCAATGTGCTGAGACCATGAGAGGACTTTATCAATCATTAGATACACTTTTTGTGCATTTAACATGTGGGGCGGTAATAGGTTGGATTGGTGAAACGGTGAGACTG
The DNA here is from genome assembly GCA_015342045.1 of Leptinotarsa lineolata. Taxonomy (NCBI): domain Eukaryota; kingdom Metazoa; phylum Arthropoda; class Insecta; order Coleoptera; family Chrysomelidae; genus Leptinotarsa; species Leptinotarsa lineolata. The sequence goes on along the minus strand of WOGR01011757.1, from coordinate 5,517 downwards.
GAGGATGTATTTTCACTGCCTATCGTTCAACCCTTGATAGGAATCGCACGTTAGAAGGCAAGACCTCGTTAATTCTTAGCTCGCACAAGTTTTGACTTTAAAGGATTGTCGTTTGTAGGGGGGAGGGCAACAGCTGGTTAATGGAAAACAGATTTCGAATATTGGTTTATTAGAATGACGATATTTTTCCATTTCTCTAAAGTCAATCGATATTATCTTATCCTACACAGTTGATTGAGCTTTTATAAGAGTTATGTTGTTGATTGTCTCAAAATTAAAAATTGCACCACCCTTACGTCAACTGTAAATTTTATGATTCCACTCTATCTAATTTCCCGAAAAATTGTTACTATTATTTTTTGGAACGGAATGGTGTAGTCAATAATTTCTACCACGTGGTTTTTAGTAGTAGTTCTATTAACCTGTCAAGAATTTAGTGTAGAATGTATCAAAACTTATTAATACAATAATACACTTTATTTTATAATTTTCACTATAAAGGTTTTCCAAAACCGCGACACATGTTTCACTATACAATAGCTTCCTCAAGCGTTAAAACTGAGTTACTTCTAAATTACAAACTATTTCATACTCTAACTTATTATCTACGTTCTATCTGAATCTACCTAAAACAATTTACCTGAAAAACATCTAACTGCAAATGAACAGATTTAGTAATGGCGAATTATTCAATTCAGTTTGATCGTTCATAAGATATTCAGAGTTTGTTGTTGTTGAGTTTCAAACCTTTCTTCTGGAAATGGAGGGGCTTGAATTCATGATTGAACTCATGTCCTGTGATCAAATGAGTGGCATATGCGGAGTTTATTTTTCCATTCTGGAAACTATTTCTGTGTTCCTTTATGCGGGCTTTGAATGTTCTTTCAGCTTGACCTAGTTAATACATCGGACATGACCCACATGATAATTTATACACTCCCGATTTTTCTGAAACTGAACTGCATGCCTAACAACTGAGGCATGCACATCAAGAACAACAAAGATAGAAGTTCAGTTTCAGAAAAATCGGAAGTGTATAAATTATCATGTGGGTCATGTCCGATGTTTTATATAGGTCAAACTGGAAGAACTTTCAAAGCCCGCATGAAGGAACACAGAAATAGTTTCCAGAATGGAAAAATAAACTCCACATATGCCACTCATTTAATCACAGAAGTACATGAGTTCAATCATGTCCATTTCCAGAAAAAAGGTTCAAAACTCAACCTGTTTGAGAGCATGGAAATAAACAAATTAAAAAGTCTGAATATCTCATGAACGATCGAACGTAATTGTATAATTCGCCATTATTAAATCTGTTCATTTCCAGGTAGATGTTTTTCAGGTAAATTGTTTCAGGTAGAAAATAGGTAAAAGGTTAAAGTATGAAATAGTTTGTAATTCAGAAGTAACTTAGTTTTAACGCTTGAGGAAGGTATTGTATAGCGAAACACGTGTCGCGGTTTTTGTAAAACCCTTTATAGTGAAAATCATACAATAAACTTTATTATTGTATCACATTGAGTCTACCATGTTATCCCTACTAAGACCATTATGCATTTGGAGTCAGATCCAGTGATTGCAGTTCCAGCCTTGATCCGGCGTGTGGCCTTTCTGCTGTTTCACAATCTGCGGTATTGACGAAACATCAGCGTTACTGTGCACTCTAAGAATATTGAATCCTTTGCATAATTCAAGACAATCAGAATTTATTGGAATGACACATTTTCCATACTATGACAAACAAAAGCTTATAAGCGAGTAAGACGACTTTTCCAAGTAAATAATGAGAAAATGAAAAACAAACCCTACCTAGAGGATTTTGTTAAGATGTTTGTTCTGATTATTGCAATCCTAGTTAGAATGATGCTTTCTTCATTTATAATCTCAAGACCATAACGGATTGGTGTGAAAAGTATTCGGTGGTTGATAATAGCAAATCCCTTTTTTATATCGGATACATTACTAGACACCTCTGCTATTGAACGAAATCTATTTCAAATTATCACACGAATATTTTCCATAACCCAACTTGGACAAAACTTGTGAGTGATATAATGACAGTAGTCGTAGTAGTTCTGATAAAATGACTTTGATTTACTGATCACACGGTTGAGTACTTTTCATAACGTAAATAGAAATCGCACGTTAAAAGTTGACACAACGTTAAATCAGCTAGCACAAGTTTTAACTTCAGGTTGTCTTTCGTCTTACAGCTGGGTAATGAAAATAGTACTCATATTATATATGAATATACGACACGAATATATTATATATGAATATACGACACGAATACTATAAAAATGAAAGACCTTTGAAAACTGGAAATGACCTCTCCCATAACCTTATTTCGTTTGATCTATGACATTTTGGACGACTTGTATTTTCTGGAATTTCTTCATCCATGAAAAAAATGTATATACATATTTTTTACTAGTTACCCACATTAAAATAATAAAGTACAATTCAATAGAATTTGAAAAGTTTCTATAACCCATCTATAATACAATTAAATACCCTGATGACTATATACATATAAATTACGGAATACAAATAACTTTCGTATTCTTCACAATTGTTACAATTTGCGATGAAAGTCCATTGCAATTATCCATGGTAGGCATATGGTTATGTTCCCCATTCAGCCTAGCAACATTCCCTTGTGTTGTTACTCTTGCTTTGCATCTGGTTTTGTTGTATGAAACGCATTTCCAGTACGTTCGATCTTGCATCTTGTTGTTGATTTTGTAAACGTAATTGTTCAGAATGATTTTTGGATTAGTTCTCGCTGCACAAAAATATATAATCGCTAAAATAAAAAACATATTGAGTATATATCATTTATATGAAAACAAGGTGAATTTGTGAATCAATTTTTCTGTTACTATATCTATAATCTGTACTTATGTATATTACTCGTGTAATAACTGCCATTGTGTTATTAACGGAAAAAATTCATTCATAGAAAATATAAAGTTGATGCATAACTTTGAATTAATTTATGATTGTCGACCTTTCGCGGTCTCATTGGAGATATGTTGAGCACCACGTAGACTAAATATACCGATAAACTCACATCCGGCGATAAGTATAAGACCGGGAACGGAAAAAACGCAAGCTAAGGGTTTTGGTTAATTAGATTCGCTAACGAGAAATTTGGCCATACTTGAATAGGCGGGCTCGCAAATTTATTTACAATAACAACTGACCAATGACTTCGATGAAAAGGAGGTATGGGTCTTAAGGAGGAAGGGTTATGAAAAAAATTGGGTACTATCAATCAAGAAATGGGTCGAGAGAAGAGTGTTAGAGACGGTATAGCGGACTTGCGATTTAAACCTCGAGCGGGAAGGTTATGAAGTTTTGAAATGGGGGTTGTGATTTGACCCTCGAGCAAACGGTCTCGCGTAGTAAAACCGAAAATTAATAGGTACACGGGAGTGTTTGAATTGACCATCGGCGATTCAGATAGATTCAGTTCAGCGTTTCTCAGCGGAAGTTAAGTATAGTGAATTTGCGGTAAATCGCGGTCAGGGAGTTGATTATTGTGTCTAGTGTCTTGTGGCACTCAGAACGTGCTATCATTGTACATGGATACCGTTCCAAAGAGGGAGTATCAGGACCTAGTAGAATATCGTGAGTCAGCTTGGATTTTTACTAACCCCCATGTTGTTTAGAGAGAGAGGATGTCATTTTAAGGTATAATATTGGTCTTATATGCTGTTGCGTCCTTATTTCGGATTAGAATTCAAAATATTCAGCTCTGACAATGTTATTTCACATGAGGATCTAGCAAATGCTGGCCGGAAAACAAATAATTCACCATTGCCCGGAAGGTATCTCCATAGGAAAGTTTCGTTTATGTATTAACGAAATCAGTCGCAGCACTACTGCGTCTATTTGATTAGTTCTGTACTTACGAGGGATAAATCTTCAATCTTAGGTGGTCAATCGATTGATTTCAGCAAAGACTCTCTGCTGGATGAACGAAGAGAATCATCAAGAATGTAATCCAATGTACATCGTGGTATCAGCCAGGGAAATAGTCATTTTATGATAGTTATTCGACAGATCTCACTGTGTTAGAACATTGAGAGAAATAATTTTTTCGAATTTTATTCCAAAACATTCATTTTCCTAGTACCCACATACGTGGACTGTTAAAAAAATAAGATGAATGTACAACTTTCGCGGGCTACGTACATTCGATTAGCGATTTTTTTTATGTTAGTACGTTTTTTGGTGATGGGCATGAAAGTTAGAGGTGTTTTGCGTGTTCGGCGAAATTCTACTACCGAAAAAAATGAATCAAAGAATGTGCATCAAATTTTATGTAAAGGTGAAATTAAGTACTCACAACATTTGAAATGTGGACAGTGGCATACGACGATTGTACTCCGAGTAAGAAAAATATTCACAAGTGGTACACGCTTATGGTAGAAGGTTGAGAAATTGTGAGTGAGGACGTCGTCCTAGACGCCCCAGCACATCAGCAACCGATGAAAATGTTGAGAAAGTGAAGAAACTTGTTGTGAAGAATCATCAAATAAGTATTAGAAAAATTGTTGGGGATGTCGGCATATCGGTAGGCTCCGCGATTTTTTCGGAAATTTTGGGCCATAAGCGCATAGCAGCGAAGTTCGTTCCAAAATTGCTGAATTTTGACCAAAAAAACCGTCGCATGAGTATCGCTCGAGACCAAAAAGAAGAAGCAAAGGTTTTGCTTACTACTCTCTTCGATTACCGTGGCGTAGTCTTGTCACATGGTCATACGGTCAATAAAGAGTATTATCTTGAAGTTATGCGCCTCTTACGAAAAGCAATACGAAGAAAACGTCCTGTATTGTGGAAAACCTATTCGTGGCTTTTGCTTCACGATAATGCTCCTTCTAACTCGACATTACTTATTCGTAAATTTTCGGCCAAAAACAACACCGTAATCATGCCTCAACCACCGTATTCACCAGATTTGACCACCTGTGACTTTTTCCTGTTCTCAATATTGAAGAGACCCATGAAAGGACGGCGTTTTTCGATGACTGAGGATATGAAAACCGAATTGCTGGGAGAGCTATAGTGCTCTCAGTTATTGACACATGTGTATTATATCTGAGAGGTGCTACTTTGGAGGGGATAAAATATTAATAGATGAATAAATAAATAATCTTTGGGAAAAATTGAAAGGCACAGTCTTCAGACTGATTAGATTTCTATTATTTTTCAATGGTGTCACAACTGTTTTCATTCTCAAGTATTTCTTGCAATTTATTTAATTCAATCTCGTAACTGAATGTTACAATTACTGAATTGACACTTCATTTTGGAAAATTATCATGTCCGGACTCATGATTAGGAAGAACAAAATCCGGACTGGTGGGCCGTGGTCGAATAAAACTTGTAGTATAGTTCAAGTAAACGATACAGTGCAACCTACCTTCCAACTGCTCCCCTAACTAATTTCGTTATTCAATAATCGTTTTTGATTATATAAGAATCACAATAACTATATAATATATA
>WOGR01011756.1:0-10441 GCA_015342045.1 Leptinotarsa lineolata | reverse complement strand
AAATCCAATGTGAATCACTACTTTCGCACAAACACCGCTCTTAGAGCGCCTTAACGTTTATCCTGTACTGCTTGTGTGTTTTCCTTAAAAAAAAACGAATTCTGAAGAAACATAAGATGTATCCTTATAAGTTAAGACGAGGGCAAACACTAGAACCTGGTGACCCTGAGAGACGATTCGGATTTTGTCGGTGGTTTATGACTAAATGCAGACAAGTTCCAAATTTCTATAGAAATATTATATGGAGCGATGAGGCAAATTTTTCAAATTGTGGGATGCATAATAGAAAGAATTCTCATTATTGGAGTAGACATAATCCATTTCTAGTCTATCCCCATAATCCGCAAAGACGATTTAGTATTAATGTTTGGTGTGGTCTATTTAAAGACAGAATTATCGGTCTATTTTTCTACCATGGTTCTTTGAACGGATTCCGTTACATTAATTTATTAACAAGAGTGTTGGAAGAGTTTTTTGATAATCTTGATCTGAAGGCTCGTCAGATGATCTATTTTCAGCAGGATGGCGCCTCAGCACATGCTTTCAGTGGCGTAAAAAATGTTGCGAGACTGTTTTGGAAATAGATGGGTTGCTACAAACGATCCTGTTGAGTGTAACCTTCTCGTTCACCAGACATGACACCTCAAAATTTTCATTTTTTTGAATTTATGAAAAATGAGGTGTACAAAATAAAACAGAATAATGTAGACGAACTGAAAAATTATTTTGAAACTATAATTAATAGAATTGATGGCCGAATTGTGTTGAAAGCAACACATAGTGTTAACAGAAGGGCCCAAATATGTGTTCAACAAGAAGGCGGTGGTTTTGAAAATTTTATTTGATAACGGAGAGCGAATTAAATTCATTTATCAGACCATATAGCAATCAAGGACAAACATTTTCGATCAGAAAACTCAGGGAAACTCAAAAAACCCAAATTATAGAATATAGGCCTTTTTGTGACGTAACAATGAATAGATGTATCTCAATTTTGAAAAATATCAATTGGGATGTTCTGTTCGAATTTAATGACACAAATGATATGTTTGACTGTTTCCTGGAAACACTCCTACATGTAATGAATGAATGTTTTCCAAAAAAAAAAGAAACAAAAACTGTACAAAAAAGCAATATAAAAATGAAATGTTTCAAGGCAGACTTGAGAAATAACAGAGAGAACCTGAATTTTCTGATCGAATATAACAAAAGTAAGCAGAACGTTGATTTGACACCGGAAATAAAACTTGCAGAAAAAACTATAAAAATTAGATTATCAACCAAAAGAAAAACGGTCATTTGGCAGATTATCGAGCAGCCCCTCTCTAGAGTATCCCTATAAAATACCCTAATCTCATCTAATGAATTGAATGATTACTTTGTAAACATTAGTAGCAATATTTTGAAACAGCTAGAGAATTCTCCGGTGGATCCAGCGAAACTTACCTTATATACAATTCCATAAGAGTATTTTTTTCTCGCCTGTAGACTCCACAGAAGTTGTTCATATTGATGGGAATCTCTCGGATACTACTGCCTTTGATGTGTGTAGGATTGAGTAACAAGATGTTGAAAAACAGAACCTCTCACCAAAATAATAAATGCTTTGAGACAGGTGTATATCCCGAGAAGCTTAAATTCAGTAAAGTGACCCCCGTATTCAAAAAAGGAGACAAAAATGAGATAGAAAACTACCGTCCCATCTCAATAATCCCAACTTTATCAAAACCCATTTAAGCTGCAATGAATAGAAGGATAATGCAATTTGTGGATTCGAACGACTTGCTCTCAAAGTCCCAGTTTGGATTCAGACAAGATATATCTACATCGCATGCCATATCTGATCTGGTGCGAGCCGCGGTGGATGCCTTCGAAAGGGAAGAAGCACTCACAGCTGTTTTCTGTGACCTCTCGAAAGCATTCGAGTGTGTGTCACACTCGACTCTACTCGATAAACTACCGTACTATGGAATTAGGGGAAAAATAGCTGATTTGATCGATTCTTACCTATTCAGATGAAAGCAGGTTGTGGAACAAAGTAGTGTGAGATCTCCAGCAGTGGGGGTAACAGCATGGGTACCTCAAGGGTCAATTTTGGGACCCCTACTATTCATGATATATGTTAATGATATTCCACACCATATGAACCCCCCAACACGATTCAGTATGCCGATGACACTACTTTTTATGGAAGTCACCCTGTACATGAATATCCAAAGCAACTAACTGACAACGCGTTGAAAAAAATCGAAATTTTTTGCAGCCAATAAGTTATGCTTGAATGTCAAGAAAACTGAAACAATTACGTTTACAGCAAAAGTATTGAAGGACAGTCAAAAACCCATTGAGTTTTTGGGTGTAACGCTGGATTAAAAACTTAATTGGAAAGAACACATCAAAGATCTCTCTACTGAGCTGTTCAGAACTCTTTACTTGCTTCGTAGAATCAATGAATTTGTTCCTTCTTATGTTTCGAGAGCAGCTTACATGAGGTTATTTCAATCTAAGCTGTCATATGGATTGGTTTTTTGGGGAATTTCAACTGATTGAAAAAAAAACGGATATAAGAATCCTGGGAAGAGCAAAACGATCTGACAGCTGTAGACCTCTATTTATAAAAATTTAATATATCAACCATTACGGCTCTATACATATTTCAATGTCTTGTCTATATCAAGACACAAAATAACACCCCTCAAGTTAATCGCAACCAAGAATATTTGACCAGAAATGGCCACAATCTTCTTATGCCACAACATCGACTGGCAATTACTCATAAAAGCGTTTTTACTAAGGCGATAAGGTTCTTCAACCGTCTACCACCAACCGTCTATATATGAGGAAATTACATATGATTAAATTCAAAAAAAGTATAACAGGGCTGCTGGTTGACCTCTGTCCTTATGACGTGAGTGAATTTTTCAACTGCAAGCTTTAATGCTTTGCCTTATTAATGTGTATGTTTTGTTTTATATTTATCTACCTTGACGATGCCAAATCTGTTATGCTGATAATAAGCAAATATATTGATTGATCTTCTGTTCTGATGTTAGTCAGTTCGAGCATTCTTTTCATTTTTCATACTTCCTAAAAGGATTTGAAAGCTTCACGTTTGAAATTCTTGAAATATTGAAAAAGTCCCACCCGAAACGCAGATGAATCAATAAATCATGAAAGGGAACCTTGCGAGTATAATAGCCTTTTAACCCATTTCTTATCGTTTTATCTGAATCATATTCTTTTCGATGAATGATTTATGTGCCCTATTTTTCCATATAGGTCTTAGTCGGGATTTTGGCCCGAGTAGTCTGAATTATTCACTGAAGATGGAAGAAACAGGAAAGAGTGAAATTCTAAGCTCAAGTATGGAAGTAAAGTGAAGACTCACGTTGAGTGTTTATTTTTTCATCATAACGTTTACAACATGTTGATCCATAACTAGATAGAAGATACATTCCACTACTAGTCTTACTTTCAGTAACAGACAAATATTTCTGTCTATCTAGTAACGAAAAAAAAATCAGTTGAACAATTCAAAGTAGATACTATATAAATATGTCAATCAAAAGTTATTGTCGATTATTTTGACAATTCTGTGAACATTTTTTGTATCAAGATGGAGTAGTAGAAAGCCAAAAACTTTCTTTCCCATAATTTACTACTTTTGATGTGATCCAGAAATGGTAAAGTCGCCATCAAGCTTGATCAGGTTTCAAAAAGAAGCACTTTTTTAAATAACTGGAAATGCAAAAGTCTTCTCGATGCGCGTTTCATCAATCAAGTTGGCATCTTCAGTTTTCTTCATCTCCTGATAGATTGATAGCGACTTTACCGTTTCTGGGCCACATCAAAAGTGGTAAATTCTGTTCAGAGCATTAGCATTATTACCTTATATTGTTCAGTTCTGTAATTTGTACCACTAGAAATTAGAGACGACACAGTAGAAGTATTTCCATTAGGAATATTCCACGAATTAAATCAAAATAAGTTGAAACGGGATATTCAACTAAATTTTCAACTCTGATACTTTGTTTACGATGGAGATCAGCAAAAGAGTTTAGACTATTGAATTGCTTGAAATAGAATTCCTGTCTATGAAGATGTGACGCACATTTCTTTCTCTCATACTAACGACAAGAGATGGAGCGATGAAACTATAGTGCATGCAGGTGGCGAAAATAGGTTTCATATAATCCAGACATGAATACCTTTGAGTTGATTTCAGCAGAAATGAATGAATAACTCGCAAGAAAAAACATGACTTACGAATTTATTCAGCTCATTGAATATGGTGATGACTTATTTGAATATTATTTCTGAGTCTACAAATGGAAATATGTCGTGAGCGAGCTGAAAAACTTGGGAGAGAATATATTTCGAAGAAACTAACAATATATATAGTTGTGCAATAGATTATTGCTAACATGGACGAAAACGATAGTACGTGATAGAATTGGCCGATACTTGTTGTGGTAATTGGGAAAATTGCTGTAGAAAATAAAGAATTTGATCTAGAAGAGAGCTTGAACTTGAGCTTGAACTGCAGCAAAACCTATGCTGACTCTCGAATTTTATGTAGCGAACATTTTTTAATGAATTTTGAGTATGATTTAGTAAAATAAATGTTCTTAGTTGCGTCAATTCAATAAGTTGAGGATACAAGCGGAATCTCGGATGCTAGCCTTGTAAATTTATAGTGACATGGGCACCACCACACCAGGAAGCTACTGTGGAGATGGTATTCCAGAGAACTTTGTGATCTAGACAGAAACCGTTTCCAGAAAGTCAGATTTTACTTGAATTTTCTGACTATTCACCAGCTGTACAGATGTTGCACTGTATTGAAGAAAGAAACAAATCTCCATTCGAACTATTCCGCCACCATCAATATCACGGAGACGGAAACGGCGTGCAACGAGGTTAATGTGAGCTTAGCGGTGCTAAGGGTGATGAGCTAGCTTAGTCACGGTTGATACAGCAAGCCAGGAGGTTAAATTAGATCCACAGGGGAGCTGACATGCGGCCTGTTTTACTGCGACCTTTGCAGATGTATTGTGATGCTCTTGGTTATCAGAGGATTTTTATCTAGCTTGATCTCTTCAATGAGACTCCAATGCCTTGATATTGACTCCTTCATATAGCTTATAGCCACTGTTTTCTCATTCTCGCAGCTCCCATGCCTTAGCCTTGCTAACGCTTTGAATTCACATAGCACATGTCATACGGTTTCTTCTTCCTGCTCATATGTTTTATGAACCGACAATGCCCAGTTAATAGACCTACCACTACCCTTACAACCTTGCGGTTGTGGTTCAGTAGGTCTTTCGTTAATTTGGACCAGGGCCCCCTTCTAAACTTTTTCGCCTACCACCATTTGACGATTTGGCTTGCATCCACAGGCTGAGGTGAGAAGCTATCTTAGTTATTGGATGACTCGGAAAGGTCAAATATATTTATAAACCGATTCAACCGAGGTATCATGTCAAACGCGGAACTAACAAATACGTTACAACTACTAGGCTTAGTATTTGGTTCGATGACGGCCTTTGATCCTTATCCTCCCTTCTAGCAACTTCTTTGATTGAAATTGGGATCCCGTTCCCACATTGAGCTGAACGCCTATGAATTTTGCATCTCTATTCGCATATAAATCAGTTCCAATCCGATGTGTTTCATTTAATCTCATCCCTAAGTCGGGCGTATTCGTCTACTAAATAAGCCTCAGCCTGATATAACTCGTCTTTGTCGTTTTCGCTTTCACGCACACCTATATTTGAACTGGAACCTCTAAATCGTGACCACAGCAGTACGAAGTCATTATTTCGGAATGGAAATATTATATGCACACTGCACAGTATATGATAATCCTTGATTTCATTATGAATATGAAAGTTCACAGTGACATAATCATCTCATTATCATTTCGATGAAACGAATGAAAACACTTTTGTTTAATTTCCACTAATTATTTTATTTTTCCGGCCGGTTTCGGGTTTTATCCAAACAAATATATTTGGAATCTACGAACGTGGTTATATAGGAAGTTTGTAGGTGAACTGGATGGGAAGGTAATAAAATGAACAGGGGTGCCAACAATAAAATTCAACACTGTAGATAATAGAAATACCGGGGTTGTCAAACTTATAAATTCAAGAGTGGAGACCCACATAAATCGAGTCGCTCGTTTAGGGTTATATAATTCGGCTATTTAATTGATTCATTAATTTCCATGGCTTCCAACAAATTCATTTTCTTCTCTTTATTACATGTGTATAGGATTTTGAGATTATCTTTACTTATTTTGTGTTTTGATTCTTGCAGATGTTCATACATTGTACATTTTTTGTCCAAACAGACGTGTTCACAAAGTTCTATTGTAGTTCTATTATAAATTATATGTCTTCCTGAATAAAGTTGATGTATGGAAAAAATGACTGTAATAGTAGATATGTTCCTGTAATGAAACAGTTTACGAAACCACAATACATGTTTCGCTACACAATACCTTCCTCAGGCGTGTTCATACTGACTGTTGTACGAGCAGTTTTGAGAGCCACTTTCATATTCAATTTTTCAATAATTTCAAGTAATTCGTTGAAGTATTTTGGTTCGTAAGAAACAAATATACATTTTGAGTCTTCGTCTTTCTGAAAAGTCGAGTATTCACGAAGACACTCTCTATATTTTCCCAGTCAGTATGAATACGCATGAAGAAGAACAGCATAGAAAAACGGATCGCATTTCACTTGAAAACTTAGGGTTTTAATAAAGTAACGGCAAATTTCATCACAAAATTCCTAGTGCTTTATGTTTTGCTACCTGATTGAAACCTAATCAGTTGCTTTTCACCTGTAATCACGTAAGGGTGCTAACAAAGAGCTTGCAGGAACGGGACCTTTGTCAGATTTTTGAAATGATAATTTCTTATGGGAGGGTAAACCGCTTTGATACGTAATGCATTACGGGGCCAATCTATCCGGCTTCCCTTTCTCTCACGCATACGTCAGCAGAAGATAGGATCCTCCTCTCTCGTCGGACAGACGCTTCTCAATCCTCTATTCGCATGACCCAGTGTTTAGTGTGCGATAGATATATACTTTTGATGGTATTATAAAAATCTGACCAGCAAACACGTAATAATTATTATGTGAAATGCGGCTTAGAAATGATGATACTAATTTCGTGTATGTGCATTATTGGTATCATTATTCAATCCTACGAAAGTAACAATTGGCTAATGGTTGCTATAATATATTCACATACATAAAACAATCAATAAATGATTTTATTGATAAATAACCTTTCCTTATATTATCATATAAATATACATAATGAAAAATAAGAAATGGAACTTTCTATGTTTTTTACCTCTTTCATTTGTCACTGACATTACTGTAGTTTCGTCCTATAAGAACATTTACAAACTTATACATTACACTGTCCTTATAAAACGAAACTGTAGTTACAAATAAAACTGGTAAAAAACATCATGATTTTCATGATAATATCCTATCACGAAGTAACCGCTATATTCAATATTTTACATACAATTTGAGTAAAAAGCTAAGCTTTTTTCAAGTTGAACAATTTCAATTTCAAATAGTTCCACTTAAATTAGTTTGAGTTATCACTTCTGTCGGGCGTCCCGGGCGAGACGTACACATTTTTCTTTATTTCAAATATTTTGAAGACATCCTAAATATGTTGTCAAGTACCGGTCACAACAATATCAACCATTCATCACTTATTCTGTGGCCATTCTCTATGGCATTCTGATCAACACTGAAACCGAATATGTGAAACATGTTCCTTGTAGTGGCGAGCTATTATAGTCCGCTTAGTTTTACCACCATACTTCTTGTATCAATAAATTCAAGCCAATTTGCGAGTTTCGCTCATCAAGCTAGTTTGCGGAAACTACGAAGATTCGTTAGGAAAAGGAAATATTTAATTTGGGAAATTTCAGCTGCCTCAATAAACATTGGAGGGAAGGAAAAATGAATTGATAAAACTAATAAACCTCCAAACTCGAGTTGATTTTTTATGTTCTAATCTGGAATATTACGCGCGAGCAAATTTCGAAGTCAAACTACGATTAGTTCCCAGTTTGATTAATTAAAAAAGTTATTTATTCAAGAACTTCAATTACGGGATCACGAGACCTCTCAAGCGATATTTCTTATCAAAGAATCTATAATCTATTTATTCAAAACAACCGTGGCTGTTTCTGACAGTTTTCATTAATTCGCTTATAATTATTCGCGAATAACGATTATCATTCCCGATAGATGATATTTACGTTCGAAATTAAACGCAATAATCCAATATTCATTTTGCCGTCTTCTGAGTTCATGGGATAATATAAACTCCGCAATTATTACATCCAGATGAAGTAAAGCTACAATTTATTTTTGTAGAAATGATTAGCGCACCCAAGGGGGCTATCGGGCTACGAAAGACAAGAACACAAACAAATATTTCGAAGAAATTAATTCACTTACATGTCGGATATATCGGACAAACCGTAATAACTCTTTACCAAAGAATAAAAGACCATAGAAGTAGTTTTTTCGAAAAAAACAACTCCAGAACCAACTCGGGGACTGCGGTCGTTACCAGAATGTCTACCGCAGTAGTAGACAAAGCGTCAGGCATAAAAACCTGCAGACTAAGGCCGAAAAACCCAAAAAATAGCTTTCACATAGTATTTCATGTTTGTTATGATCTGGTATGGACCAATTTGTCAATGCAGTATTCAATAAATTCCCTCCCTCATCAGCTTATTTTTTCAATAATCTAATTTTTTCATAAACTGCAATAGCCATCATCGTAACGAATTCATTTCGTGTATTATAAAATGTGAATTTCTCAACATTTATATTAGGAATAACATCTGGTTAGGTATTATATAAAATTCCCCGTTAGAGATATCTCAAAAAAGCTCAGAACAATATTTTTAGTATCTTGAACTCGAAGATACATCAACTTCAAATATCTTCCTTTCGGTTAACCTCTTGTACTGAAATCAAAGTATTTCAAATAAACTTAGTCCGGTCAAATTGAACCAAAAAATAAGAGTGGAGCTACATAAATTTACAACGAGCTGAAAATTGGTGAAATCGTTCAAATATAATTATGATTGGAATTTAAAAGTTCCCCATCTTTCCCCTGTATGAAGAAAAATTTATTCAAGGTCGAAGGTCAAAAAAAAAAGAGTTTTCCGCAACTTTCAGAAAAACGGTGAGTTATATCATCAAAATACTCCAGAAAAATTATAGATCACAAAATTATCTATAAAAAATGTTTCGATACTTTTTTTCCTACGAACCACCGTTTCTGAGATATAAAGATTCAAAAATTTGTAAAAGTTGTAATCGTCATAATATGCATGAGTACGCCTCGTATACACATCTCCAGAGTTGTAATAAACAAATACCCACATGAAATTTCGGTTTATTTCAATGTTGAAAGAAAAGTTTACTGCCGAAAATATATGGGTAAAACTAGCTAATAGTGATGCTGATGTATTGATCATTGAAACAGCAATAGAACAAATCAATTTAACAAATATAATTATTGTTCTTGGTGAAGATGTGGACTTACTAGTATTACTCACTGCTTGAGCTCCAACTGAGAAAACTATTTCCTTCTCAACACCAAGAAAAGCTCAACATCAATCGGAAATGTATTCATCACAAAGCTTATTTACTTTTGCAAAGTGTTAAAATCATGTACTGTTTTTGCATGCAATAACTGGCTGTGATACAACATCTGAATTTTACAGGAGAAGTAAAATAACAGTTTTCAAAATGTTTGAAAAACAAGATCTAGTTCAAAGTGCTGCAGTTTTTGAAAACAGTAATTCAACTCGACAAGAAGTTCTCACCAACGGCATTCGCTTTCTTCTTTCTATGTACGGAGCTCCTGAAAAAACTACCTGCTTAGATAAGTATAGATATGCATGTTTCGTTAAAAACTAAAAATAAAAAACAAGTTCAATTTGCTTGTCTTCCTCCAACCTCAGTTGTTGCTCATCAACATCTTTTTCGGGTATATTATCAAGTTCAAGTGTGGCTTGGTTATCGGCTAGACCCTGCAGACTGGGGTTGGAAGTTAATCAACGATACATTAGAATCAGTTCAAACTTGACTTCCACCTGTGTCGGAAAAACTGCTGAGCACAATTTTTTGTAACTGCAAAAAGGGATGCAGTGCTAAATGTGGTTGTAAAATGTTGGACTGTTTTGTTCTCTGGTATGTACAAATAGTCATGACCGGTCATGCTCTAATGTTGAATCACCAACAGTGGAGGATTTGTTTAATTTTAACGAGATGACATGCGATACATCGTTATTGACGCAATTTACTTGCACCCAGAATGAGTCAACGGAAACTCATGAAAACCCATTAGTTAGGGAAGCCGTAAATTCTGCTATGACGAC
>WOGR01011754.1:0-10443 GCA_015342045.1 Leptinotarsa lineolata | reverse complement strand
TACTATTATACTATTACTCAAATTTAAAAATAGCACTATCTACTATGTTCGTTGACCTGAGGAAGAGCCAGATTTCTCAAATTACTTTTTGGGTCACGTCTTGTGATGCTGTTATAAGACAAAAATTTTATGTTTTCAACTTTCACATTACAAAAACCATATTTTTCAACCCCCCATCAATATGGTGTTAGTGTTCAATATTTGCTGTTTGTGAAGAAAGTTTGTAATATTCAGAGCACTTTATTTTGTATAATTGCAGTTTTTGTTAATGAATTTATTTCTTAAATCATTGAATTCGATTTCGAGAAATGTTATTAACGCCTTTTGAAATATATGTCAAACTTCAGGCATTGAAATCGTTCATTTATTCACATACGGTATTAAACTTTCATAAATGACCATTTTGCCAGCCCCTTCGCCAGTTATAAATGAATTACAGTCCAACCCTGTTGCTGTCCAGACTTCTACCTGTATACCTGTTATTGTCAATTGCCCAAAAAGTGCAATCAGATATTTAGATAGCCTCGAATGAAATCTTAATTTGTTTTTCCCCTATATCAATTGAATATTAGCGTGAAAATGTAGGTATCTGCTTTCAATATCGATTCGAAACTGCATGCGTGAATCCAAATCAAGATCTAGGTGACTGGGTGATTCACCTTTGTCTCTGTGCCATACTTACATGTTTACTACTCCCGGGATTCGATTATTGCTGCCAGGTTTTTCTTTTTCGGGTACAATCAGGCGTTCGGCAGCTCCTCTGAAGGAATTTGCAGAACGATTGTTCATAATTTCAAGAGTTCATTCGGAAAATGTCATTGAAGGGGTCAACGACACCTTTCAGCTGTTCATAAGTGCATTGCAAGTCGTAATTCAACAACCCCCTTCCAATTCTGTTGAACAATCACTGTTCATGCTGACAGGAGCCAGTCCGAGTATGCCATGAAAGTTACAGATATCAAACCAACCCTTATTTAAAGATTCGCGTTCACCATATTTGTAAACCACTTCCACGACACCAATAAATACAGTAAATGTAACTGTACACCACATTCATTATTATTGGGATGGTTATTACTGCGTTATCATAATATATTTGAATGAATTTGATACTTTTGTTTATTGTGAATAAATCTTGACGGCGCGAGGGACATCGGCTACACGGCCGAAGAGCGAACTCGGTCTGATGACGTGACGTCACTAGAAACAGTTGCTCTCACAACACACGGGCGCTCGATCTTGATTGCACTCTGGGATTGTGAAGGGGATGGTGCCAGGGCCGCACTGGCAATAACGGCTTGAAGAATGAAATCAACGATGTTTCAGCCGATGCTGGTGTTGCCAGCATTGGCTGGAGCTGGAGAGATAGGGAAGCGATATTTCCCCTGGTAATTGATGTGTTTGTATTTTTGCCTTAGCAAAAGGTCTCGATACAGTTACATCAAAATTGATTAGTATTACATGAATTGAATATTGATTTCAAGTATAGGTACTGTGAATATGATTACCAATTAATTATTTTTCAAAACTAGAATTCTATCATTCCATGAAATTGATCCAGATGAAGTGTTTTTCTTGGTATTGTATATAATAAAAGTTACGTCATGAATATTCTTGTATTATTTTTTTTTAGTCTATTTAGGCAAGAGGAAATAGTTCCTCCAGAGAGTTTTTCTTCTTTTTTTCAACTTTTGTTTTTTCCTATGGAAAGATAGAACTTACAATGTGGAACGGTTTTTACCATGCACTAAGTTATCAATTATTGAAATTTCCTTTTTATCTTGGACTCTTGATATGTTCTGAACATATATATGGAGAAAAATGGTCCGAAAAGTAAAAACATTTTTACTCGATGTGGGTGACTTGGGTGATTTGGGTGAAATAAGAACATTTTCTTGGCAAGAGTCGTTTATAAATCTATATTATTGAGACAAAAAAACATTATTGTCGATTATTACAGAAAAATATTCAATCCTGTCTGAGAAACAATATGGAATCCCACAGGCTAGGTCAGCAAGGTTATGGAAAGGGGTTGACTATTACATAGAAATGTGTACCAAAAACTAAAATTGTCGTATTTCATTCTTTTATATAGTATCACTTACAAATGACTCAATCAGGGTTACTCATTTCAACTGGAATGCACTGTATTTTGAATTTCTTTCCTCAATTCAATAAAATTAAAAAAATACAAATAAAGACTAAAAACATGCTTGGTCTTTTTTTATTTTTTGCACTCACCAGTACTTACATGAATGGTGCTTTTGACTTGAAAAAAACACCAAATTATAGTAAACCGGGTTAATTTGCCTCTAATAATAATTTCCCTCAAAATTAATTTCAATTAATTCTATTCAAGTTCAGTACTTTTTAATGAACGCTGCGTTACAAGGTTTTCTGTATAGAATATACCTTGCTGACATTCGGAGTTATTCATATATAAACAAACAAAAACCTTCTTTCAAATTCCCAATGATGTATAGTTATTGTTGATCAAAAAAGTATATCACGGCAAATCTTCCAGAGTTTGTAATATTTTTCTGAGATCTTCTTCATACATAGCCGTCGAAAAAAAGCTCTCAACCAATTCATCAGATACTTCTGATAAAGATGAAGGGTTCCACCGTGGATTGTCATCTCTGTCTATAAGTTTGGCTCTCACACCTTAAAATGAAGAAAACGCACCTACAGATAATGATCAAAAAATATTTGATATAATAAGAACAGCATTGAATTTAAATGAGTATTTTTCAGAAGGGACTATTTTTTGGTAGGAGCTTTTCAACTTTCAATTCTCCATCTTTACATATCTTTGAACATAAAATTGTGAGAAACTTCCAAACGAAGAAGGAAAGTAATTGAGTTCAAAATAAACACTCTACAGAAATGTATGCATCATACCAAGAAGTAACTTTCAGACACAAACTGGAAGAAAAAGTCCTCTCGAAAGACCTACTCTCATATGAATATGAATTATATAAAAAATACTTTTTCATATTCTGTTTGCACTCCAAACATTCGTTATGGAATTGAATCATTCATAGGGAAGCTACACAATTTAGTAGGTCTATGAAAGGTTTATAATAAAAAAAGTCACTTACATAGAACCCTCTTGTCCTCAAGGGTGCACTTCGAAGTTTCGAAATAAGTCACTTTTCTCATCACCTCACCAGCACCTATCTGGATGATATACCAACAACAAGATGAAGCTGACACTAGAAGTCACAGCATTCTGGGAATGATTTCTGACTTTATGCCTTTAACTGTCAACTGCGAAATGCCTTATAGAGTACTTTTCCCGAGTGGAGAGGCCTGGATCTTCCGGGAGAAGAAAATATTAAGGTAGTTGTTGGTTCACAGATGGATCAAAAACACCTTCAGGCTCTGGTGTAGGTGTTTTCAGTTGCACACCCAGGGCAGAGATATCAACCACCTATACGACTGTATTTCAAGCGGAAATCTATGCTATTGAATTGTGTGCGGAGAGATTGGTAGAATCCAACACACACAAGTCAATGAAAATTTCCTCGGACAGTCAAGCGGCGTTGGAAGATCTTGCCTCCTAGCGAGCAACGTCTAAATTGGTAGCAAATTGCCAAAAACGGACTGCTGCAGACCGAATCAGGTCTGAACTGAAAGATCATTCATCATACAAACTAATCGGCTTCGTCAAGAAGTTGGGTTTATTTGGTCGAGTTTGAATAGGTGTGAGCCACAATAAACTCTTGCGGGTTACGGTGGAGGGTCGAATAGACTCACTCAATTTTGACCTAATCTAATCTAACCTAACTCATTTCATTCATAACAACTTTTTCACGGATGAATGGATTTTTTCGTAAGAGGTTTTTTTCAGCTTATATCTGAAAGTAACATTAGATACAGTTTATTTTGAGATTAATTGCTCTCTTACTTTTTTAGGAAGCTGCCCACATTTTACGTAAAGACATGTAGCAGTAAAGAGCCAAAAATCTTTTTTCCCAATAACTTAGCCCTCTTGAAAATATACCCCTTCTCAATTGAATATTTTTTCGTCTTCTGATATTTCACGAAAATAAATTTTTCACTTTTCAGTTACTCCATAATCCTCCATATTTTTATTTTTACTATAAAAGGTTTACAAAACCACGACACGTCTTTTCTGTACTGAGATTTGATTGAATGCTTTCAGAATGAACTAGTTTATACTCTGAAAACATTACTTTAATCTACGGTACGATTAGATAATTATTTCCAATCTAGTTTCAACTACCTATAAAGTGCAGAAATAAATATAAAAGAATAAAAATACTCTTACAATAGTATACATTGTATGAAAAGTAAATCAATAAATTAATGTATATTTCATATTAATTACTCTGAGGTGACAAAACATGATTATTTGGTAAGAACATATCAAGTAACGGGAAGCTTTTCAACTCAATTTGATGGTTCATCAGATATTGGGAATGTTCGTACTTATTGATTTCCATACTTTTCAGAAGGTCGAGTTTCGAACATTTCTTCTGGAAATTAAGAGTTTTGAATTCATGATTGTGAGGAGTATGGAGTTTAGTAGCATACATAGAACTTTCTTTTTTATTCTGGAAACTTTTCCAATGTTCCTTCATGCGTGCAATGAATGTTCTTTCAGTTTGACATACGTAAAACATCGGACATGTTTCACAAGACAATTTATACACTTGTTCTTTTTAATATGCATGTTCAAGTTATTATTGGTTTCAAACACTATTGTTACACCATTATTCTTTCAGGAAATTAGAAATCTTCAAAACTAGATTGACCCAAATATGTTAACGTTCTATAACTCTTCCCCCGTCTTTTGAAATCGAGTGTATTTCCCCAATGGCTTGACTTTATAGTTTTTTGGATAGTAAAGAAGCAATTAGATTTTTATCATAACCATTTTGGATCGCAATCTGTTTTATTAGATTGAGTTCTTTACTGAAATCCACATCCGACAAAACAACATGCACTAGTCTGAGGATCATGATGTTGAATGCTGCTACTTTGTGTTGATATGGATATGTGGAAGAACTATGGATTAATAACTTTTGTTATTGTCAAATCCGGAGAACTGATTGAACCATTTTCTTTCATCTCCATAGTGAATGTGATGAAGGGTTACAGTGAATTGATAAAATTCGAGAATTTATACAACTGTCTATTTGTTCCTCTGAAACATGGTGGAGTGTCATCGATATGTCTATACCAATAATGAAAATTTCCAAAAATCTCAATACTGTGTATTTTTCGCCAGCCAGGCGCTCAGTGGGTTTTCCATTATAAGTACTCCATTGGATGAATAAAATATGTCATTGAACTGAAAATGATTCTGCGACAAACGCACAGTAAACAAGTCTGTTGTTTAACTATTGGATCGATGGACCTTTCATCCAATAAATTTTCCACAAGTCAAATAGTTTCAATCGGAGGAATGCAGGAAACAAATTCTTCACATCGAATGGAATCAATTTGGCATTACCAGGAAGGTGATATCTTGAATTTCATTCATGAATTGATATTTCTTCAAACTGAATTTAGACTGGAAATTACTATGGTTCTGAATAATTGAGAATATTTTTTCTGATATTTTCACTGAAGCTGCTGTGATAAAGGAAACTACTGGTCTGATGGGGTACTTCTCTTTGTGCAACATGATTGATGAGTGAAACTCAGGCGGTTATGGGTTTATCACGACTAATCTAGTTTTTTCTCTTTCATTTATGATGCAATGAACTTTCTTTGAAGTTTCTTTTATTTCTTTATGATACAAATTGATAGTGGGTCATTTCTGAGATTATTATACGCGTGTCAGCATTCAGAAAAACTACAGTTTTTCCTACATATTGTCTATTCGGTATTGTCTGAGAGTGGAAGAATTCCAAGAATACAAACATGCCGGTACATCAAAGAAAGCAACATAGTCGTCTCAAGCAAGTGGCACTACATTCATCCACAAAGTCACTGAGATATTTCTACCCGCTATGCCCCTTAAGGACGCCGCTAATGAGCCATTTAAATAGTTACTTCCTACAGACGTCTTCAACCCATTTATTCATTCGTCATTTCAGATTTCAAAATATCTGAAGTAAAATATTTATTAGCATAAGATGTCCCTATCAATACAATATCTGTTTTATGAATATATGTTGAGTTTGATATTATAATTGAGACTTGTTTTCAAAAAACGAGTTCCATTTTTGAAAAAGGTGGCGTCAGTAAGGTTAAAAAATCTATCGAAATCTCAAGCTGTGAAAATATTTTGATTTGGATCTTCATCAAATATCAGCCAGTTCCATTCAATTCTTTTTATTTTTTCTTGCTTTGTAACTGAAAGATACTTCAAATACTCCTTAGAAATACACAATTTATCTTTATCTCAATCCAGTCCCATTTCTGAAGTAAACTACTAAGGGGCCAATTGTGGGCCATTCCATCTCCCCAAATAGGAGCAGGGCCAGCCGCGAGAGGCCTAAAACCCTAATGCATTTGCTGTCGACTCTTCGCCTCTTAACGAGGTTCTAGAGATGATTTCTTATTGGGGTGAAAATAACCAGGTTCAGTTCAATGCCTTGAAAACGAAAACCGATTGGTTGTCTCCAAAGAGATAAATGTCTTCGAACAGGATATAATAATGTCAGGACAGACAATTCTGTTTTCTGCTTCGATAAGTTTGTTGGGGGTTAAATTGGACACAAATATGTCTTGGCACGATCATGTCGCTAGAATTGCAAAGGCTGCTTCTCAAAAGTCTGGAACACTGTTCCGAACCAGAAAACTGTACAAACCCAGCAACTTTTGATGCTCCTTTGGAGTATTGTTCACGTGTATGGAGCTCCGCCCCTATGCATACCATGAAGCTGCTGGATTCCATCCAGAAAAGAGCCATCCACCTGATTGGAGACACTAAAATCACTTGCAACCTTGATAGTCTGGAATATCGAAGAGAGGTTGGAGATTTGTATCTCTTCTATAGATACTTTAACGGGAGGTGTTTAAGTGACTTGGCACAGTTGATTCCACCAAGAACGGTACATATAAGAAATATGCGACGGACTGTGGCTGCCCATCGTTTTGAGGTTCAACTCAGTACACCTCAAACTTCTATGTTCAAGAACTCTCTCATTTCTAGAACTGCGTTCATGTGGAATAAACTTCCTGAGAACGTTTTTCCAAATGAATTTAATCTCCAACTATTCAAATCCAACGTGAATCGCTACTATCGTACAGGCATCGCTTTTAGCGCGCCTCAAAGATTTCTCTGTATGCTTGTGTTGTATTAAAAAAATTTATCTAGCAGCATAACGTGCTTCATCAACGCCTTCGGCATTCCTAGGGTTTTGGCAGCACTCCCACGGTATTGACGACAGTTCGGCGTTCCTCGTACTCTGAGGGAATATTGAATCCGTTATGAGAGATATCAAGTGCCGAATTTATTGGTACTTTTCATCCACACCCTCAAGACGATTCCAGCTAATAAGCCTGATATTGTTCTCTCTGACCATCTAAACATGGTCATGGAGTTTTCAGCCGAGGGTGAGGTAAGTATCGTATGAAAGGGTTAGAAAAAACGAATAAAATTACAGGATATTCTCTCCGAACTGCATAGGCTTCACCCAAAGCAATATATTCAAATGAATAATCTAATTCTACCGGTTTGTCACTCTACGGCAGATATCTCACCTAGACAAATTAAAAAAACTCCCATTTCTACACCGTATGTACAAGTATCGGGGATAAATGGAAGGGGTCTGACCCACTAAATAATTTCGATGAAAAAAATAAGCTTTCAGCATTCCCAGCAATTGAAATAATGAAATTTTCGGAATCAATAACTCCTGTTTAGGCTCAGCGCGATCCCTTAATCATTCAAGATCTTTCCGACAACCACACAGCTGCTCCTCTTCGAGTAAACCAAAATTGCGCCAACTAAGAACGATATTCTCAACATTTGATATGAATACCAGGATTTGCATCTGAGCCATAAAATTATCATTGAATGATTCACCCCCGATCAATAATTGTCTAACTATTGATCAACCAAGTAAGATGAGGATCATGAATCAATAACTGCCACTTGAAACATGTTGTTAATCAATCAGCAATTTCTTATCGTTTCTGAATGGCAGCCTTTTTGTTGTCTGTCTTATTAGTTGGGAGTTACCGATATTTATTCAATGCTTAATGCGATATGTTCTCCCCGTATATGTTCTTGTACCGTTTTCACTTTTTCAGTGTTAAAGATGCTGAGATTTTTATTATCATCATTTCAACTAGTATTGGACTAATGGTCCTCAGTATTTTGCTCTATTCAGGCCCTCACAGTTGATTACACAACGGGTTGTTTGCTTTAAGGCAATTTCAATTCTATAAAACTGAATTTGCGCTTTGTAAAAACTGCCTGCTGCTATAACAGGAATCATGAGAAGTGTTTAAATGTGAACGTGGAAAAGAAATTCAAACGAACAATCTTATTCCAGTTTCATTGCCACTGTTACAATTTGAATAGTTACATTCTCTTACCTGGACAATGAAAACCCTCAAAACAACTGAAATATTGAAATCTATCAAATTTAATATAATCACCTTCATATGTTTCGTGTGACTTCCAAAAATTATTTGTTAAATTGTATTCCATTATCAGACATTCTCTAAGGGTCATTTCTTTGGCCTTATTAAGTTGCTTCAGTATTACTTTCAAGCTGGTTGGTGATAATTTAGTCAAAGTTTCAATCGTATTTTTGGACCAAATCGATCCGTCTTCTGATAACCTTGATAGAATGTCTTCTATAGAGTCAGCTGAGAAGCATCTATCAATAGTGTTTTTCGCATGCCCTAGAGAAAATTCTGGTATGTCGCTTTCGCAAAATTCATCTAAAGTATTAGCTACTTCCGGTTCATTAGCACACTTGAGCAATTGGTTTTCTAGTGATGGCAATTTGCTACTCTGACAATAATGGGAAACCAGACCTATCTTCACAGCATCTGTACCGTTGATATTCTGACCAGTTAGACCAAGATACCAACCCAGTCGGCCACTAAGTCGAGTATAGAAATACGATGACCCACAATTCGGGTGAAAACCAATTTTCGATTCTGGCATCCCCAACAGAGTTTTTTCGGTGGCTACTTGATATTTTCCGAACACAGAAAGACCAACTCCGCCACCTAGAGTAATTCCATGGATTAATGCGACAATGGGCAATTTTCTGGCAGACATCCATAAAATGCAAGCATTCGTGTATTTTAGTAATTCATGTTTTTCACCACCATCAAGTCTTCCGTCTTTCGTAAGTGCTTTAAGGTCACCTCCTGCGCAATATGCCTTTCCTCCAGAACCTTTTATTATGAGAAGCTTCTTTTTGTCGTTTTCAAATTTCCTAAGTGCTTCGTAAAAGTTTGCCATCATGACACTGTTTATAGCGTTATGTACTTTTGGTCTGTTGAATGTGAGTATTCCTTTATCATTAATTTCTTGAATGATGATGCTATTGTCGGATGAAAATCTCTGAATGTTTGAAAATATATTCAAACCTAGTTTTTTCGAAGATAGTAACCATGAAACCTGAAATCAAAAGAAAACACTAGACTGTGATTTACGTTGAATGGTTGAGTGAAAGCATTTCTTTGGCTTAAGTGAGAATCTTATACTTTACATAGTTAGAGAGGGTATGACGCGATGACCGTCGGTTAGCAATATTTGAGGAAATTATAGGATTCATATTCTAAAAATTAGCACGGTCAGGTTCTATCGAATGAAAATAATGGGATTTTGGTATTCATTAAATTCTCATATCACATATATTCACATTTATACAACTCCAAAACAATAAACATAACCAATATTTCACAAGCAGTTATTCCAATTAACTGTTTATCATTTGTGTAGCGTCATCTCAGTAGATATTCTAAATTATTTCCTGTTCAACGTTATCTCACTAATTTTAACTTTGACTTTGAATATACTTACTTGATTTCTATCCAAATTATATACAGGGGTGCGCAAAAGTCCGGAATAACATTAATATCTTTTTAACCAGTATTTTAGGAAAAAGAAACGCTGAAACAAGTCAGTTGATTTCACGTTTTACGCATTTTTTGGCAATAAAATGAAATCTTTTTTCAACCCCTTAGCTACAACCCTCCCCAACTTTTTTTTTTCAAATGCAAACCTATGTCGTATATGGGCACATTGAAAAGCTCGTAAAAAATGGAATCTGACCATACCCTTTTTTTACTCATGCGGTTACCACGAAATGAGTAAAAACTCTTTTAAAACCAAAAAAGTTAGAAATACCTACTTAGTGCAATCTACGGGTGAATCAACGTTGCAAAAAACAAATAAGTGGTGATGATGTACATTGCTCAACAATTGCTAAGGATCACCAGTACCTATTTTCTAAAAGTTTACAAATTTTAAGAACAGGCCAGCCTGGCCAGGCA
>WOGR01011753.1:0-10443 GCA_015342045.1 Leptinotarsa lineolata | reverse complement strand
ACTCTTCTACATCCAGCACAAATTTATTTTAAAATTTTATTTGTGATATAAAAGCTGTTAAATTCTGTAATAAATCAAAAAATTTAATATATTGATGTGCAAATGTGAAAAAAGGGTAGGTGATACGGTTTAATAAGTGTCATATTTGGATTTAGCACCCTAAAAAACAGAATAAGGTGTTTTAAGTAGAAAAGTTTTTTCATCGTTGGCCTGTGTAAGTATTGAAATATGATATTTTATCAATGATAATAATGATAATAATAAAAGAACTCAAGAACGATTCGACCTATTTTAATGAAATGTTCGTATAATGAAAATTTTCATATGGGCTTCAGATTAAAAAAGTCCAATCAATTTATAGGATAGGATCAAAGACTAATGAGATAGCATTGTTTCTTTCCGCCATAGGTATCATCAGGCTGAACTACGAATGCATTGGTGAACTCGGTTGTCTGTGATAGACGATCCTAAATAAGTATAGGCGATGGGATGACATCTTCATTAGGAAACCCCTTACATTTTTAGTCTTCTCTCGACCACATAGATAGGGTCTCCGTAAGGAGAGACGTCATCACCTCTATTTATTTCTCAGCTCCATTCGAAACATTGCTCCGAAATTTGTACTGTTGATAGCTGTTAGCAAACATAATCAACTCCAGATTATTATTTATGAAAATCATTTACAAATAGTAACTTCAAAAGGTACTATGAATTTCAGTGGTAGACGACAAAAGCGCGTTGACAAAAACACAGAATATAACTTCGATACAATTTACATCAGATAAAATATTACCAAACAGTATTTATTTGCTGCGGTAATCGTGTCAAAACATAAATCATAACCGATTTCCGTATTTAAATTGACCACAAAATGCGTAAACAGTTATATTTACTTTATGAAATCATTGGAAGGGAAATATGACATCCAGAATAACAAAATTTTAATATTGTTACAACAACGATTTCGGTCAGAGTAGACTCAATATGTTTGAGAAGTTTTCAGATTTTATGGAGAACCTTAATAAATACAAAGATAATCTTGAAAGAATTACATACAAGTACACTTGTCTTTTGTCCTCATTATTCAATAATTTTTCAGATTGGAAAATGCTCAGGTTTGATTAGAGTGTTTTCTTCCTGTACTTTCCTTTAAAGTCTTCTCCTATGTTGTTCGTGATTTTTTGCGTTTCCTTTATTCAGTTAATTCATCAGATACTACCTACTTTATATTTCCTTTCCCAGTTTTCATTCCGGAATTCAGGCATTTTTTTAGTCGGATTCCATAGTAGGATATCGTATACTCCGTCCTTTGAACACTTTGAACAGAGTTTTCTCATAGTCAAATGCTCATGCAATATAAAGCCAATACGTTATCTTGATATCTTCACAATATCAGCTAACTCACGCAACTTTTCGATTATTCTAAACGAGTTTGTGGATTTTCTTAAGTTTTCTAGTGTTACTGCCTTATTAGGACGGTCACTGCGTTCTGAATCATCGGTGTTCCTACTACAACAATTGAAGTCAGCGAAATAACTTTCAATTGTTGTTTCGGATAGAGCAAAGTCCGTATAACACTTTCCAAGCCATTGCTTCGCTTGAACGGTATTTTTCCCATTAAGAAACAATGTGAAATTGAAACACAAAATTGTTTTTGATTAATTGTTTCGAAAATAACAAAAGTAGTGTCACTTTTAGCACAATAAATCACAAACTTATTCGTAGAATATCATGCATTTTCAACAGCTTTCTTTCGGAGTTTAGTACGAACTGAAAAAACAGTGAATACAATAAAACTAGCGCCATCTATGTGTTAGGCCCGAGACTTTATAGTCCATTCAGTACCTCCATAACAAAATTATTTTCTAAAATTTTTCCAGTAAACTTTCAGGTCTATATTTGATGATAAACTCAAATAAATGATATTTTCTAACCCCTTTTCAACCTCCGACTTCTGTAATGAAGAGTGTTCAGGCTTGTTCAATATTTTTGAATTCTCATAAAAACTATTTATTTTCTCCACTATTCCATTAAAATTTATCCAAAATAAAAGTATTCCAAATAGGTACCAAAAATTCTATTTGTGAAAATTCAGAGAAAACTCGAGTTCTATTTCCAAAAATATTTGCGGTGCATGAAAGAGTTTTGAGTTCTTTACGTATCAGTTGTTTCATCAGCTGTTTCATCATTTTCCAAGTAGAGGCAACACACACATTTTTCCGACAGCCGGGTTTCTGCATATGATGATTCAGACGACAGTTACCTATGAAGAGATCTGTTAGACATTGTAGTTCATCCCTACTATAGTCCAACAACTGTTTGGTTTCAAGCTTCGAAGGGTCAATGAACACCTTGGAGTGAGCCGATCCTGGAAGATTACGCCTGGAGTCCTTAACTATTCTTGCCATCCAGGTATTCAATGTTTGTTTGACAAAACCTGAAATGATGCCACTGACAGGTTCTAGTCCGATGAAGCTGTTTGCAGTACCCTCCTTTGCAGAGGGGTCAGCAGCCTTATTGCCCTACAGGCCAGTGTGGCCAGGAATCCAGACTAGAGACAATTTGTTTGGTCATACTATTGAGGAGCGTCGTTTTTTGCAATTTGTTATCAATTTAGACGTTGCTCGGTAGGAGCGAAGAGCTTCCAACGCCGCTTGACTGCCGAAAAAAATTTTATTGACTTGTGAGGTTGGATTCTACCAATCCCTCCGTACACAATTCAATAGCATAGATTTACCCTTGAAATACAGTCGCAAAAGTCCCTAGGCAGGTTAATATCTCTGACATAAATATATACCCATATATTTGTTAATATAATAATTCAAATTTATGTGTCATTTATTTGTAGTCCAAATTCATATGAGTGAATTTCATAAGATCTACAACCTACAATTAACTTGTACAAGCGAAAAGAATATTTAGTAAATCCGTTTATACTGTGGTTGTAAGTTATTCATAACTGCTTCATCATTTTAATGAGTTTTTGACAAGACAGAGTGATATAAAACAGGTGACGCCACTTTTTTCGTTCTCCGTACTGTTTTTGTTTAATTGATCCCACTCCCACACTGCAAAATAACGGATTGGTGATCCTGATCAATAAACGTTAACTCAGCAAGTCATGATGTCAGAGAGATTTTTTCAAATCTGCTTATCATTTCATTCATTCGTTAAGAGCCCTACGGAGTGGCAGCGCCATATTGTAAATCTCGAAATCACTTTGTGAAGAAATGAGATGTTACATAAAAAATATGTATAGGAGAAAGTTATCGATAATGTAAAGAAGAATGTCGCTAACTCCATTTATTTACCCAAACATGTTTTCAACTTTTTATTCTATTGACGAATTTCAAAATTTTCACTTTAGTGACATTGTACGATTGAGTATAGTCAACTTTTTCCCAAAAAAAAAAAAATGAAATAATGTGTGACTGATTTATAAAATGTGTTTTCCTTATTCAATGAATTTTATTTATTATTATTTATTTCGAGTGCTAACTTCCGCTACCCGCTAGCAGGGACGTGCGTCTTTCATTAATTTGGCTAGAGACAGTAACTCAAGAAGGAAGATGAAAATATCGTTGACAGATAATATGTTAGTCACGTGCTCCCACGGCCTCTTAATAATTGTTTTTGTAACGAATCCCATACCTAAATTATTTCTTACAGGAACTCTCAAACGCGGTAGTCTTGAAACCATTTGATATATTTTCAATACTGGATATCGGACTGGATACGTAACTTTCGCATCTAGTGTGGATTTTCTCGAGACAAGTATCTTCAGTTCTGACAATTTATACAGTATATCTCAGTAAGTTGAAATGGGTATCTTCCAGGAGAGATCTATATTTTCAGTTAAGAATGATTTAGGCTTTCTACCTCTACATCTTTATGAAGAAAAATTTGTGACATCTTCACAAAAAAGGAAGAAAGCAGTCAAATTCAAAAAAATAACTCTTTTCAAAGATGTGTAGATCATTCAGAAAAGTAACTTTCAGACAAAAACTGAAAGAAAAATCTATCTCGAAACAGCTACTTTCATATAAACATTGAATTACACAAAAGAAAAATACTTTCATATCAATACTGAATTATACAAACACTTTTCCTCATTCGGTTTGTATTCCAAAAATTCCAAAAGTAGACATCCAATGTTTCACCGTAAGATACTTGCCCTATCAGCTCTTCAATACCAAATATGGATAACATTGTAAGTAAAAACACCCAATTCATTCATAAAACTACGACTTCTTGTCAAAAATGAGTTTAATCTACTCATGTCATCGATGACAGTACGTACAGTTTGTCAAATATAGGAAGAGGTTTGAGAATTTCTGATCTCTCTCTCTCTCGCTAGTACCGAACAATCTGAAGAGAGAGAGAGCAGAAATTCTCAAAACTCTTCCTATATTTGACAAGATGTAATGATATTCATTCGCCCATTTGATTAAATTCCAGCCACTATTAATATCAAGGAATGGAGTTATTCCCTATAAAATATTCAGCAAGGACGGAAATTTGAAATGCAAGCTCCTATCATTATATT
The DNA here is from genome assembly GCA_015342045.1 of Leptinotarsa lineolata. NCBI lineage: Eukaryota > Metazoa > Arthropoda > Insecta > Coleoptera > Chrysomelidae > Leptinotarsa > Leptinotarsa lineolata. Next base: position 5,897 of record WOGR01011753.1, on the reverse strand, counting down.
TTTTGAGTTGTATACGAGGTTTATTAAAAACTTTGAATTTTGCTTGATAGTGGAGTTATTTTTGTCACTATTAAAAACTGTTTTCACTAATATTTGATTTTGACCAATGTTCGAGAATGCAAATACATCAATTTATAGTATGTTTTTCATTCCTGAAAACTTATATCTACAATTACAACGAAAATTTTGATGTAAATTATTCTTTTTTGAAATAAATATATCAAGTTAAAATATTTCTGAAAAATAACAAAATCTCATATTATATTGTAAACTGTCCATTTTGATTTGATTTTTTATTCTATCCATTCACTTTTCATAATCTTGTTGATATTTTTAAAAAAATTTACTTACTCTGGAGCATTTTTTCAATCTCATATACGGTTGAAAGAATCTGATACCAGATGGCTGCATTTGAGTTTCAGTAATACAGCAGAACTTATGAAGAATAAGTTAAATTCCTGAAATTGATATTATAAATGTTTTCCATATGGTCTCAACTTACTGAGACGTACGTGGGTTAGCTATGATTTAAGTCAGCCTATTTGTCCCATAATTTCTTAACGGAATTCAATTCTGCGACCAGGATCATCTTCACAAAAATTTCGTGATATAATTTTCCCCACCAGAAAAAAGTTTCAGTTATCTCCTGATGATGATTACTTGGTGAGCGAAACGCGCTTCGTTCAGACGCCAGATGTTCCAGATTCGTAATATGGTATGTTAGTTTCATGATTATTGTAATATGAGTAGTTGTGGTATGAGAAACTGATAAATGTAATGAAAAGTATCGGCTTCAGAGGAACATCTCTTATATGAAACCATGCATGGGAGTAAATGGAACACTCAGTTTCTACTGTACCATAGGATAAGGAGTCATACAAGGTACATAAGTCGGGCCTGCCTTATCTGATATTCACTGAATGATTCATTCGGGGTCAATTCAATAAGAAAAATTTTCAATTTCGCTGTTGATGTAACCCTTCTAAATTGAGCTGATTCTTGGAAACAATCAACATACAAGGTTAAGGAAAATTTCATAAAAAATGTCAATTGGTTCCAGAATAGGTTGCTAATAATCAATATGGAAGAACTCATTTCAATAGATATTTACCAAATTATACTTTATTGGTCATTCATAACAATAATGAATCGATGATTTCAAATAATGAAGAACATGTAAAATATCTTGGCATGATAGTAGATGAAAATCTAAGGTGCAATAAACACTTAAATTAGGTCACTTTTGAACAAATTCAAGTTCTCAACCTTATGTTTCACCCTAGTATACAGTTCTATATCAACCATGAAATATTTTTAGGGGGAGGTATCACTGATAATAATCTCAAGGTTATCAACGTCTCAGAAAAATACTATCTAAGCCTTGAAACAAAATTATTGACTGTAGATCAAATTCAAGAAGAGAACTTCCACAATCCCAGAATTATCTCCATTATGGAGTCAGATATTTACCTCATAATTGTATTCTTTTGCCTATGCAGAAGTTCCATCTGAAATAAAGTCAATTACAAGTAATATCATATTTAAAAAAGAACTGAAAATATTACTCATCAATATTCCAATACGTGAGATGGATGGCAGATTGGAAACGAAAACAAATCAAGTTGCTGAATGCTTGGTATCCATTCATCTTCCAAACTATACCCAATGGTTATACTTATGAATAAATTATTACTATTATTTTCTTGTTATAACTCGCATCGTCACTGATATTGATATTTACTATTTCTTCCATTTTGAATTCTGAACTGATTTTCTTGAGTCGGTTTTGGATTTTCAAATTTTTGAAATTTACTTTAAATTTATAAGGAATAGAAATTCATCTCTCTTCTGAAATATAGTTCAGTTGGAAACGACAAATTTTTCTTTTCGGTTATACGAGTACCCAGCTGCAATAGTTCATTTTTAATAGTTCACGGATCGACTACAGTTAATATACAAACGAAAATTCATTAGCGTCATAAAACAGGTAATACATAAATCAGTTTCGATAATAACGACACAGCTGATAGATTCCATAAATTATAAGGTGGGTAGGTAATAAATGTTCCACTTTTTTGATAGTTACACATATTGCAATGCTCAGTAACTTGCCTCATTCGATATAATTGAAATGATAATAAATAAGTTAGGTAAAGAAAATATTATTACGGCAGGTTCACTGATATACTTGATTTATCATGAAACGCATCGTATCCTCCATTCATATCTGCTTATATATTTTCTATGGAGAAGAATAAGCACTGCAATAAAGTTACTTGAAGGCTTTGGATTCGTTGTGGATTATAATCAAATAAGTTTAAAAAAATGTTAGCCGTCACAAAATCATTTTCTTCAACTAATATGCTTACAAGAACAGATTATGACAGGAACTAAGATGACATGATGTAAAAATAAAATATTACGATTTTTTCCAGGAAATGATGAGTGTTTGTTCAATGAATATTTATTTTCATTTATAACAAAAATTCAAAATTCAAACATTTATTTCGAATTTTCGAATTGTGACAACTCAATTCTTTTTCTCAGTGACATTGGTAATTGTTATTTTCGATGTTTCACCTCTGACGGTATTACTGCGACAATTGGTTGATGACAATTGGAGTGTGTAACAAAAGTAATGGACAAAACATCATCAAGATATCTGATAAAATGAGCAAAAAAAGTTATGTTGACCGGTTTTATGAAAAAAAGATAATAATAATGTAGATAATGTACTAAAAAATGAAAAATATTCCGATATATCCTATAACTTCTACGCCCAACGATTTCATTATTTTTTTTTATCTGATCAATACCATAGATTGCTGAGGAGAGTCGTGTCATGACTGCTATCTTGGAATTCCTGAATTATTTTTCAGTTTTTAGTACATTATCTTCATCATAATTATCTTTTTTTTTTCAATAAAACCGTTCAAGTTTTCAGTTACTAATTTTGTTACTCGATTCTTCTCATTTTGTTCACTTCATTTAGTATTACAAGTTAGTATGTAATCAGCCATTTTGTAAGTGCGGCCGTCTTGAATTCGCACCTTTTTTGAAGTGTACTATTATTTTACTAGTCGAGTCTTATCATTTGATAACCATATTGATGTAGTGTAAGTGTGTAATCTGCCATTTTGTAACTGTGGCCATTTTGAATTTGCATCTTTTTCAAATCGTACTACTATTTTACTGGTCGAGTGTTGTCATTCGATATCCATATCGAGGTAGTTGTGGAAAAAATTGTAATCCGCCATTTTGTAGCTGCGGCTATCTTGGATTAGCATCTTTTTCGAAGTGTACTTTTATTCTACTAGTCGAGCCCTGTCATTTGATACCCATAGTTGTAAAACAATATATAATTCGTCGTTTTGTAGCTGCGGCCATCTTGAATTCACGATGATACAGAAATTATTGAATTGTATTGTCATCAAAACTAAATGACTAATATTAGAATAATCTGGAAAGGATAGTCATAGAATAGAAAGGAGGTCAAACTTCAATTACTACATTTGACCCAACCAAACAAACAGGACGAGCTGGATAAAACCGTTCAATGATAAATACAGCATCTATTGTTGTTCCATATCTGGTAGTAGGTTCTCTCAATTTGCAATTAGAATTCTTCTCGGAGGTACGTAATTAAGGCCATTGATTAATTTTTTGCACAATTCACATTGGAATCCCCAGCTAAAATCAATGGTAGTTTTTCTTAATTGGTTATGAAAATTATTGAACCTCTATGACCGTACGGAAATAATCTCTACTGTAAAAATCTTGGCTAGTTATTGTAATATATTACTAAGCATCCTAAATTATAAATATCAATAATAAATGTTTCAATATAAATTCCACCATGATTGAAGAAGTAACCAATTAATTAATTTTTGGATGTTCCTGTTAACCCTTTTAGTCATGGTGTACACCTTGGTGTACGTCGATTTAAATGGTGAAGAGCTAATCTTCCTTAGTTTCAGTAGCTTATGGTAGTATTGTACACTGCAGTGCTATAGTGTACATTTAATTCGCGAGACAGACAGACAGGCAGACATGTAATTGGGTTCAAATTATTGTCAAAAATATCCATTACTGGGAAAATGATTAAAAAAAAATCGTAAAGGTTTCATAATTCATGACTGAAAATTTATTAACAGATGAGAAAAATATTTGTGCGCTACTCCCTATCAACTGATTTTGAAATACAATTTTGTCAGTCTTTATGAATTTCCACTAAATGCTCTGAAATGCTGTGAAAACTATTTATTTAGTAGATGACAGGTTATGTCTACTGTAGTTAACAAAACTGTGTACACTATATATATACGAGCTCAGTGTGGCGAGAGAGATAGCGTAACGTCGAATCAGTGGAAAGAGAATTTATCATATAGCGTGGCGACCTGTCGCCATGCCAGCAATCAGTTTTACGGGTGGCTACAGATGTTTCACATCAGAGGTTCATCAAGATCATCATGCGCCAAACCAAGGGGGTTTTTGAAATCAAAATTCGAAGTTGTTACCATCCCTTCTGTTTTTGAAAAACCAATTCGGAACAATTTTTCAATTCAATTTTTTTCTCTCATGAATGAGGAATATTCTTTAAATTCATTCACATAACCAATATCCATTATTCCCAAAGGTTCTTCCTCACTTTTTCTCGGTATACTGACTTGATGATATTTCTTTCGAATTCGGCACAATCAATATAAAGAAAAGGAAAATGTACCACTGCATTTCTAGATTTCGATAAGAATGGTGAATTGTGACATCTGGGTTTTTGGACGTTTCCACCTTTTCTATGTACAGCAAAAGTTATTAAGTTGAACTCAACCATTATCTAATAATCATTCTCAGAGTATGCCTCTTGCTGACAACACATCATACATAAGAATTTCAAACAAGAGAAAAACTAGTAAATGAATATCTGTTTCCTCTGCAACTCCAAACAAAAGATTAGCATATCCGAATCCTTTGACGAAAAACAATTGTAGAGTAAACAGGAAGACGTCTAAAACAACAGCGAGCACACAGGTGGAGTTTGCACAGCTAACTGAGACCGGAAAATTATGTGTAAACATAACCCCGTGATGTCACCGGAGAAGACATGATGGAATATGGTGATATGTTATCAGAGGTGGCAAAACACTGGAAGTCTAACTCTTGTTGTATACACTTGAATAATGTGAAGGATCAATATTGACACTGGAATCGAGGCTGTTCTGTAATTCTATGACTAATGCCGCGATATGAAATGGATGTCTGGAAGTGATTCAATGTTTATCTCGAAAACTATGATATTGATGGTGACAATCTTGAAAGCTGTTCACCTCATCAGTTAGTATTAGGTCTGATTAAACCAGGACTGGCGAATAGGGAACTATAACCTATTTCGAGCCGACCGAAATCGGAATGATAGAGGATTATGTATTTATATTTATTAAAAATATAATCCACTTCGAGATAATCTTTAGTAGGCAGGATAATAATTGGAAGCAGCTGTGGATATAAGTCAGCAGGTGTTTTTTACAAACCAAACGAGCAAAACACGAGTAGTTTTTTGGTTGAGTATGAAGATATCTTATCTGTATGTATCCCACTGTTGATAATATTATTTGCGTGGGTGATTTTAATCTGAATTTACTTGATTTTGAAAATTCGAACGTCAATAAGGCCAACTCAGTTTTAGAAACGCTGAATTTGCATTGATTGGATGATGAACCTACGAGAATCATGGCAACATCTGCAACCCTTCTAGATTATGTAATAGTCCCAGAGGGTTTTGCATGGGAATAGGGTATCATGGGGCCCGTGATCTCGGATCAATCTATGGTTTTTTGTAAATTCCAAACTGATTTCAATATACAAGAAGGACCAAAATTTATAACTTTATACAAATATAC
>WOGR01011752.1:0-10443 GCA_015342045.1 Leptinotarsa lineolata | reverse complement strand
CTACATTTTGTTTTATGAAAGAGAGGACATTGGCAGATCAAGATCTTCAGATGATGTGGTGCTGCAGGTTTTTCTGGGTTTTCCTGCAGCTGAAAAAACAAACGCGCCACTGGAATAAATCAAGTCGCCCCGGAGCACCAATTAATTTTTTTCTTATGATTAATTATTTGTATTAGAATTTAATTAAATCTCAACAAAGAGCAAACAACAAAAAAGACTTCACTCGATTCCTGTACGGATGTTTCAAAATACGCAAACTATATTTATTAAGTGTTTTCAAGGGCAGCGCGTGCCTAGATACGCAAAAGAGTGTTATTTAGGTACCTATTTAGTTCTAGGTAATGCTCTTACATTTTATACACAATATCTCAAAAGTTTCGATAACTACCCCCGGAATTGAAAGAGCATGCAGCACGCATTCTATGTATGTTTGGTAGTACCTATTTATGTGAGCAGATGTTTTCTGTCATGAAAATAATTGAGAACAAACATCGCACAAGACTTCAATCAATTCTTGAAATAATTACAACGAATATGATACCTGATATCAATGAGTTTGTCACAAACAAGAGAACTCAGGTATCTGGGTCCTCAAGCTCAAAATAATCACCCTCTTTTATAACTTTGATATGATTTTTAACAACCAAATATTATTATATACTATACAGGCCGTTTCTTTTATCATGTGGTGACATTGCTATATTCTAAACCAGCGATACTCAACCTGTGGCCCGCGGGCCGCATGCGGCCCGCCAGCCTTTTCTATGCGGCCCTCTAGCGGCTCTAGCCTTTTCAGCAGCCTAAAGGCTAATACTACTATACTACTATTTCTAATTACTTGGTTTCCCTGAGCAACGAATTTCAAGAAAGATTAAAGGATTTGCGAAAAATGAAGAAATGTCTTCTTTTATTGGAAAATCCCTGGCACTTAGAAGTAGCCACTACTTCATAACTTGCGGCATTGGGATTTGATGTTGCAAAGTTATCGGATGAACTAATTGATTTTGAAAATGACACAAATCTGGAGGCGATTTTTAAAGAAAACAGAGAGGTAAACAAATTTAAAGAATTTTGGAAATTATTACCGGATAACTACGAAACGCTCAAAAATTGCATACACTTGCTCCTTACCTTGTTTTCGACAACTTACCTGTGCGAATCCTCATATTCAAAAATGAAATATGCGACGTTTTGAGAGTAGCATGTAGTAATTATGTGCCAGATTAATCAGAAATTGTAAATAGTTCGCGTCAATGTCAATCATCACATTAGTTTTTAAATAAATGGTTTATTTTTACAGTTTAGTTGTATTGTATTTTACATACAACGTCTAACTCTAATAACGCAAAACCTGAAAGTAGTTTGTTGAGTTCAGTTTTATTATTGTGGCCCGCAAGGTCTAGCAGCAGCGACTATGTGGCCCAAGGGGAAAAAAGGTTAAGTACCGCTGTTCTGAACCGTAACAGATATGAAGACGATTAAGTAAATAGCATATCAGTCCTTTCATCATTTGAATACATCTTTGATATGTTCGTAAACGTATGACAGTTCTCAACAACGCATTCGTTTTTTCTGCCATTTTCATACGAAAATATCCCCGGCAGCGCTAATTCTTCAGAAGATATGATTTTTTCAATCTAAATATCTATTAGGTATTTAGGTATTTTATTCACGGCTGTAGGTGAATTTTTTTTACTGATTTCGTAGTGGACAACGAATGTCCTTAAATACAAATTTTCTTGGCTATCCATGAAATTAATGTTTTGAAAGACAAATTTTCATAGCTAACCATGAATTTTAATGACCAATGGTGGCTTGGCGAACTCCATTCCACTGGCTGTGAATACCCCCAATTCGTGGCTGAAACCCGTGGCTGCCTTCACACTGGTATGAAAAACCTAGGAATTCTATTTGATGAGGAACTCAACTTTACTTCACATACTGAGTATATTACAGTCACAGCATTCAAAATGTTAGGATTTATTAGTAGTGCCTTCAAATACTTTGATTCAAATAATCTCAATTTGTTATTATGTTGCAGTATGATTCAATCTTCTGGAGTCCATATTATGAAATTGAAACTGTACAGAATTTCTTTGTTAAGAATTAGTACACTTATGATGAGATTACTTATACAGGGTGTTTTAAATTCGATCCTCACCAGTGGGATCTCGGAAACTATGAGAGATGGGAAGATGGTTAAATTGGGGCAAAGTTGCGCAATTACCTAGCTAAATAATATGCCATTGAGGAAGTTCTGAAATTCCGAGTATATCCGGAGATATCCGGAAAAAACAGCAATTTCGGAAAATGGTTTTTATTTTTTTCTGGCTTTATTTTTCGAAGGATTCGAAAATGAATTGCACTTCCACATTGCCACTTTTTCCCTGCTACATAATGGTGTTTTCAGATTTGCTAACCGACGTTTCGTCTTCCGGCCACCATCATCAACTTTATTTTTTCTTATGGGCGCTACAACATTAGATTCTTTCTGTTTTGAATAGAACCAGATTTTACCATTTTTCAAAATTTATATTTTTTCCGGATATCTTCGGATATACTCGGAATTTCAGAACTTTCTCAACGGCATATTGTTAGCCAGGTAAATGCGCAACTTTGCTGAGATCCCAAAGGTGAAATAATCGTCATCAACTCAATTTATTAACCACCAGAGAATAGGAGAATAATAATTGATATATGCTTCATAAACAAAATTTCAACAGGTAAAATATTCACTGTAAAAAAATCATTTCCTAGTCAATTTGAATGCCTGAAGGACTGCTTTTTTCTACTATCTTTTTCATGACACCCATTCCAACTCTTGTGCCCTGCACTAATTTGTACAGGCCTCTTGCTGAATGTGTGTCATATTTTCCTGGATATAATTTAGGTTGTCCATAAATTGTTTGCTTCCTGAATCTAACTGGAGTTTTATCCCAATACCACAACGTTATTTTTAACACCTTGACACGTGTTTCGATCACCAAGTGATCATCTTCAAGAGAAAGAGTTTAATCTTCCTCTTGAAGATGATCACTTGGTGATCGAAACACGTGTAGAGGTGTTAAAAATAGTGGTTTGCTTCCTGTGAATCAATGCCTCACATTTACATAAGATATGATGAACTGTATCTGTCCCTTTGTTGCATTGTCCAGAGTTAAGATCCCTGTAGTACAACCCTATTTTTTTCAGGTAGAAAGTGTCCAGCGAGTAGCCCTGTAATTGTTTTAAACCGATCCCTGCTTTGTTTAAGCAGTACTTTGGCCCTCTCCTATTGTATAGCAAGACAATAGATATTATTATTAATTAAATTTGAAACGTTGGCAAGAAAACAATAGTTTCTTTAATAAAAAATTGATCCTATTACCCAACCAACCTTTCTTCAGAAACATTATTGAATCACTAAATAAGTTAACTGATTATTATTGTTGATAGTAGTTATTGGGTAGTTAGGCTGCTTCCCTGACAACTGCTAAAAGCACTGGGTGGTACAAAATAAAATCAAAATGAATATTAAACAAGTGAATAATACAAAACTTACCTTTTGGCTAATGATGATTTGTTAATCCAGAGAATTATTTTTCATATGTTACCCAGATTTTATAATAAAACTAGCCATCACAATGATATACAACAATTTATGCAGGAACCAGTGTCAACAATAAAACCAAATGACAACCTTGATTCCTTGAGATAAAACAACAAAAACAATGGATGGTAACTAAAACTGGTATATTATTTAAAATTTAAATTGATTACCACTATTTTTCAACCTGTTAACCTTACACACCCTACTTTTCTTGACATGACAGATAATCTTCTTAATTATTAATTTTAGCCTCAGTCGTTTCGCTGTAGTGCAGACACAGCATAAGTTATGCTGTGGTACAGATCGCAAATTAGATGCGACATCTCTTAATATTTTTTGCTTTACCTACCACAACTGACTTCAGTCCGTGCGTTCCACTAAGCGCCTACAACGATCAAAATGCTTCTTCAGCCGTCCAACATAATGATCGCGGTCGTTGTGGTCGCGGCAAAAACGTCACTCATGACGTCATTACTTTCGCTCACAGGAAGCTCACAACGACCACGTCAGGAGGTGGGTCGAAGTGGACGTTGAGAATATTTCGGCGCAATTTTTGAAATATTACACAAATGTTGTCTGTCATTCGTAATTCATTTCTAATTCCTTAACTTATTCCATTATTCAATCTCATAAGTATTCAATGAAATAATTACTTAGACATAATGAAGTAAAGTTAAAAGTAGTATAGGTACATTTAGAGAAAAATCTAATCATGTCAATTACACATGATATTTTCAAAATGTACAGTGTAATACTTGATAGAAAATTATGTACCTGAAATGACTTTTGAATTCTTCATCTGAATAACGATGAAATATATTCTCATACGTGAGCCTAAGTTTTTGGTTTTCACGATTATCATTTTGTAAAGTTGCAATCCACTCTTTATCCGAACTAGATGAATTAGTTTCTGGAGCACTATTGCAACGTATCGACAAATATCCGTGAAAACGCCGTGAAAGATATTTTGATTACATTCAAAAACCAATTCGTTCAATAACTTCACTGAAATTATATATAAAAAATTTAATTATACGTAAACATTACAAATGGCGAGGTTGAAAAAATGAAGTAATTGTTTCAAAAAGGATACGTAATCCTTGAAAATAAGTTTCAATAATTGCAAGCTAACTTCATTTATATCAAAAAAGAAGTATAATTTAATTTTCAATATATAATTTCAGTGAAATTATAAAACAAATTGATTTTTGAATGTAATCAAAATGTCTTTCACGGCAATTGGATATTTGTTGATACGTCGCAATAGTGCTCCAGAAACAAATTCATCTAGTTCAGATAAGGCGAGGATTTCAACTTCACAAAATAATAATCGTGAAAACCAAAAACTTAGGCTAACGTATTATTGATTAAGAGAATATATTTCATCGTTATTCAGATGAAGAATTCAAAATTCATTTCAGGTACACGATTTTCTATCACGTATTACACTACATTTTGAAAATATTATGACTAATTGACATGATTAGATTTTTCTCTAAATGTATGCTACTTTTAAATTTATTTCATTATGTGTAAGCATTCATTTTATTGATTACTTATGAGATTCAATAATGGTATAAGTTAAGATATTAGAAATGAATTATGAATGACACAACATTTATGTCATATTTAAAAAAATGCGTCGAAATATTCTAAACGTCCACTTCGACCCACCTCCTGAGATGGGTCGTTGTGAGCTTGCCGTGAGCGAAATTAATGTCGTCATGAGTGACGTTTTTGCCGCGACCACAACGACCGCGATCGTTATGTGGAACGGCTGAAGGAGCATTTTGATCGTTGTGAGCGCTCAGTGGAACGCACGGTGCACGGAATGTAGTGATTTCCTTGTGGGGAGTACTTTTACTTTAGGTTACTGTTTACTGTATTTAATGTAATTCCCTAGTGAGGAAAGTGGCCTAAAACTGATTACTGACCACTTACCATTTAGAGTAAGTGGTTTGTCTTACTGACAAAGATAAATTTCAATTACTAATACAATCATTGAATAATCTACCTTGTCTACATTTCACTTGAAAATGGCTATTGATGAATAAGGAAGCCTAATCAAAGAGGAGGTTGAATCTGTTCTTGTAGAACAACGCATTTCCAAAGAAAAATGGAATGCACCAGAAATTGTTATTTCAAAGATGGAATTTGTGTCAGAAAATATCAAAAGTGAAGATGTCATTGATGTTGTTTATCATGATCTGAAATCTGAAAAGTGCCTGGAAGAAGAAAAGGGGGGATTATGTTGTGAGGTGTGTGGAGGTTTGCTTTTTACAACTGATTTCTTCAGTCCTGATAGTTTGGAACCTATTTGTAACTGTCATTGCCAGAATCAGTCTAATGCTATCAAAGATGAAGATATGACCTGGGAGTTCAAACCATTTAACATTGGTGCAGGTAACATTTATTTTTGTAAAAATTTAAGAAAATAAATTAGATAACATATATTTCCAACTGAAAATGTTCTGCAGTGGTATATATTGAGATATCTTTATTTTTTAACTTGGTTTGTAGCCTTGAAGAAGACAAAGATTGTCGTAAGCTTGGAAGAGTAATTAAAAGAATGAATGGGGTGGCAGTGAAGTGGAAGTAGTAGAAAAGTGTACCTATCCACAAAAATTGGGATGTTACATTGATAGTATACTATTCAACGAGCGAGAATGTGATCATGCATATTTGTAATACAAACTGAATGAGATTTTTTTTCTAGTTAGTATCTAAACGAAACTTCTGTGTATGGTCTACATATCTTTTTTAAGAAATTTTATTTTAGTTAGTTATTTCAGTGGAAGTTATCTCACATTTTTTGTTCAGTGATGTAAAAGTAGAATATCCAAAAAACTTCTTTCTCAAAAAACTAATCTCTTCTAAAAATATTTCCTTTTCAGTTCAGATGATAGGCACAATGATAGATTACTTCTTGAAACATCAATATACAGCAAACAATGAAGTCAACTGAACAATAACTGTTTCAATCAGGTCAACATTAAGATCTGGGTTTAGTGAATTCACATGGTATGGATGTGATTGTTGCACGTAACTCATAAGTAACTCATCTGTCTCTTCATAAAACTAGTATTTTTTTACAGATTCCAGAAACTTTCATTTGAAAATTCAGGGAGAAACACTAGTTAGGAAGGAAGAGGAGGTACACAATGAAAATGCGCCATCAACGTCTTGTGAAAACAAAATTTCTATTGAGAGATATCATCTTAAACATGAAACGCTACAACAAACTGAGGAGGTCAATGAAACATTTACATCTGGGTACGATTTGAAATCAATTGGGCAGAGGATTCAAGAGGAAAACGAATTGTGCTCAAAAAATTTGAATGAAAGGACCGATGTTGGAAACAGACCTATAAAGGAAATATTAAATTGTAAAGTGTGCACAAAATCATTCACTAAAAGTTGTGATTTGAAAAGACACGAAAAAACTCATACTGGGGAAAAACCCTTTCACTGTAAAATATGCTCCAAGTTTTTCACTCGCAATGATAGTTTGACAGTGCATGAAAAAGTCCATACTGGTGAAAAACCATTTCAGTGTAAAATTTGCTCAAAGTCATTCATTAAAAGAAGTAACTGGAAGTCTCATGAAAGAATTCATACTGGCGAGAAACCATTTCAATGTAATATCTGCTCTAAATCATATATTCAAAGAAGTCACTTGAAATCGCATGAAAAAATTCATACTGGCGAAAAATTATTTCAGTGTAAAATGTGCTCCACATCTTTCATTCGAAAAATTAATTTGATTCGCCATGAAAAAATTCACACTGCTGAAAAACCATTCCAGTGTAAAATCTGCTCCAAGTTATTTACCGGTAGTAGTAGTTTGAAATTGCATGAAAAAATTCATACTGGTGAAAAAGCATTCCAGTGTAAAATCTGTTCTAAATCATTCTCACAAAGTAGTGATTTGAAAATACATGAAATGATTCATACTTACCAAAAACCATTTCAGTGTAAAATCTGCCTCAAATCAGGAGGTGATTTGAAAAGACATATAAAAATTAATATTGGCAAAAAAACCTTTTATCATAAATGAATTATTACTGTGTGAGAGTAAAATGGGCATTATTTAAAAAAATCAACCCCTTAGTACTGTTAAATCTCTGTCTTTCAAAAAGGGTAGTTTTATCAAATTAACTATATTATTCAGTTATTAAACGTACAACATAAATTAGGGTAAAACCACCATTAGTTGACACTAAATTTTTGTTTCAGGATATCCTTTATTGAAAACTCACATATTAGTTATATGGTGATATATGATTTATATTGATAGGCCAAAATGATTAAAACAAAATTCTTCTAACTGGAGTTTAATATGTGGTGTTCAATATGCAAAAATGCATATAGTTATAATGATAGTGAGTTTATTCAGCTATAAAGCTACTACATGAAAGTATCAAATAACACAATTTAAATAGATCAGGGAATCTGATAAGAACTGAAAGATTGAGACGCAGAAAAATTCATTGAATTTGAAATTCTATAATAAAACTACTATGTAACATTAAAAACCCAAGTTTCTACTATTTCAAGGAAAGACTGAAATCATTGTTTTGAATCACTGTTTTTATTCCACAGATGAATATATGTTATACTACATAGATAACTGGTAAGACTACGAGCGCGTAACTATTGTTCTCATTTTTAACATTAGTTGTTTGAATGTATTTATTATTGTTTACATTGTTCTGTTATACAAACATTGTGATAGAGTTCATTTTGTATAAATGACGATATATTTATAACTTTTGTGTTTTGATTTGTTGCAAACATTTGTTCAAATGTATCACCTAGCCAATTAACCATTCTATTCTATGCCATGTTGAAGTGTAGATGTTAGGAGGTTGTAGTCTATAGACGCTTGTTCTAATTCACAGTTATAACCATTGACATTCAAGTCAGTTATACGTGAATTCACACTAATGAGTGGGAAACATTTGTTATATTTGAATTCACACCCATGACAAGATTCAGTGATATTGTACCACGAATACCTCAATATTTTTTATCTCCCAACCAATATCTCATTACCCAAAAGTTGAGGAATTCGCCAACAATTGATATCGCTGCTTATAAACACAACACCACAGTATCGCACAATGACTGATCCGATGTCCTGTGACGGTATTATATAATGTCACAATACTTCATGCTCTTTAATCTGTGTTCTATTTCAACCGCATAAGGCAAATAAACCACTTTATAGAGGTTTCACGCAGATGTAGTTCGTTGTGACCACCTGTAGAGGTCTCTGCAAAGTATATATCAAAGAACAACAGGATTTCAGTGATGAAAGAAGGTTTTATGAAGAATTTAATTAACCCGCCAAACTTTATAACATTACAATTATCTATCCTTCATGCGAATAATGTTTCACTCCTACCTTGAAAAATTCATTATTGGGTGAACTATTACATATGAATATTATTTCTATCTTGCTATTGGAATCAACCATAACAATGACTCGACGCAAATCAGAATATTTATATGCAACAGTTTCAAAGTAAACAATGGTTGAGCTAATAAACCATGAGATTGGAAACTTTGATGTAAAAGTTTAAACTTTTCCTAGAGATCAATTACCCTAATACCAAACTGATATTTTCTGCACTCGACGCGCGTTTTGCTAACAGGACAAGAAAGTTGATACTGTATCAGTTTTCTTCTTCTGATAATACTAACCTTATTAGCGAAACGCGCGTCAAGTGCAAGAAATATCAATTTGATGTTGGGGTAATTGATCTCTAGGAAAAGTTTCGAAGGATGAGCTGTTGTGTTTAAGATTCCCGCTTTTTTGCTTAGTTCCGATTCTAAGTTATATAGAGAAAGCTGAAAAACGTTGCCAGTTGACAGCATTAGCGTCAACTACGCATGCTCATAAATTGACAAATTATTGCTGCGTCCTCTACATGTGGTCACAACGAACTACAAAAGCATCTCCGACCTACGACCATTCCCGTGAATCGTCTATAGAGTAAGTGGTTTGTGTTGTGACCATTTCCGTGAAGCGTCTGTAGTAAAGCACGTGACAGTATAGTACTAGTGTTTCTACAGAAAGTGGTTTGTTTAATAAATCAATCTATCATTTTAATTTAATAAACTGTATTTTGAAGGGTACTTTATTCGTGGCACTACATTCACTTCAGTTCAAACAGAAATTCAGTTGTTGATATCATCATTGAAGACAAATTCGCTTTGTCCAAATCTCACTTGAAAATGCATACTGGTGAATATGGGATGATAATCAAAGAGGAGGTTGAATCTACAAGCCATGAACAGGATACCAACAACTCTGAACAAAAATGTGATGCACACGAAAATATCACAGAGGAATTTGAAACAAAACATATCAAAAGTGAGGATGTCATTGATAATGTTTATCTTGATCTGAAATCTGAAATGTGTCTGAATTCTCAAGAAGTAAAGGAAGGCTTACATTGTGGACTGTGTGGAGGAGGTTTGCTTAGTCCAACTGATTTCTTCAGCCCTGATAGTTTGAAATCTTGTAACTGTCAATGTAAGAATGAGTCCAATGCAATGCAAGATGAAGATATAGCTCAGTATTTGAAACCACTTAGCTTTGGCTCAGGTAACATTTATTTCAGTAAAAGTATGACATGACTAGAAAGAACAGACATTTCAATGAATGACAAAATGTACTTTCAACAAAAATTGTTCTGAGGTTATATTTGAGTTTTTGAACTAATCTCCAATAACTGAGTTAATATCATTGAAGTTCTAATTGAAGATGTTCTCTGCTGTAAAAACTTTCATTTTTCATATATTTTGTGGAAGAGCTGGGTTATGAATACAGTGGTCCTTTACTTGAT